>DWLR01003948.1:0-12757 GCA_018246295.1 Papilio alexanor hazarajatica
ATATATATATATATATATATATATCACAAATGAGATTTGAGTGAAACCGTATATATATGTTCCGTAATGAACGTTTTTTGACCGATGTGAACGTGATTTGACCACTATTTATAAAATGTTTATAACGTACCAATAATATTCAAATAAAATCCATATTGTTTACTCTTATTTAATCATTTTGATGTAGATGTAACTGTAATCGATTATCGTTTAAACTTAGCTTATGGTATATGTGATTTTGCTTAAGAGTGTTGCAGTAGTAACCGAGAATTTGAGGTGAGCCGTCTGACCTCGATAACCGCAAGCCTGCAGTAATCTTCCCGAGCCCTCGGGCATTGTATGGACGTGAGAGTTAATTATTTAGGACTACGAAATGTATGGCACACTTTATATAGCTAAGCTGGTCGTCGGTTTTACCTTACTAATTATTAAAGCAAACTCACTTCACACTTTCACCGAGGTGTTAGTGTTTGAAGACAAGAAAACCGGCTCATAAGTTGAACCTATTTTGCCCAACTGAGGAGGGTAATGTTTTGCACGGGTGTGATTGTATGTGCGTATGGCTTAACCGATTTTGAAGATTGAGGTGTCATTTCTTCATATTTCTTAAATAAATGCTGCGAACAACTTCCGAGTGTAGATAAAAAGCGATGGTCACGTTACATCTAGTGAAAAAAAAAATGTTTTAGTAAGAACTTAGGGCACTCGCCGGAAAGTCACAATACAAAATGCACGTTTATTTCATGACTAAGTATTCCTTACAGCTAAAATTAAATGTCGATGCCTTCGCGTTCATTTAGCGTGTTAATTTGAAGCGAAGATCTAATGAGCTTCGAGGACGTTAACTGTGACAACGTTCTCAGGTAATTTTGCTAACTACCCGAATAGGATCCAGGCAAAATGCTATTTAATTTTATGAGGCGAGCTCCCGCAGCCATGTTTCATTTATGCAATAACTCAGTTGTAAACTGAGTCTTAAATACGTATATTAAACATTTCAATGCCGTCGTCCCTTTCAATAAAAAAATTGACTTCAAGCAATGGCACTGCTTAGTAATGAATGTGTAGTACTATGATATAAAATATTCTGCTTTTTGCAATCAAATTCAGCCTTTTACAAATCTAATCCGGACGTTTCCTTGTCATTGATAAACACTTGCATTGGCGATTGTATTTACAATTTCAAACTTCGTCATTTAAATACATTTACCGTAGCTCCTGATTCGTTTCGCACTGGTGAGCGTATAAAATGTTGAGCGCTTTAGACATAAGAAATAGATGTGTTCTTTTTCTGTGTTTCAGTTGCACAAAGACTCCGAGCGTTGCGCTATTGAAGATGCCACTGTATTTTGCAATATCTTTCTCTTAACTTGGAATTTATCGTCATGCTACGATGATTATGTTGTAGAAATGCTCTCATGTGTTATCTCATGTAGGTAGATCGAAATAGAAATAATCTGATGCTTATGAGGTGTTATATTATTGCTCCACAAAACATTTTTCATAAATTCATGTTTGAATAACAACCAAAAATAAGAAATAATGTGACAAATTACCTAAAATGTTCTAAAATCTTACATCACCGATATAATTTAAATACTAATACTTTATAAAAAAAAATAACATTAAAATTCAATCAACAATCGTCTAGTAGTTACTTTCTCATTTTCTCTTTGATATCTAGAAAAATATGAGACTTTTGCTACATCAAATTACATTCACTGTTCCACTGTGCTTATCTGTTGCCTTAAATTTTAAAAATAAAAGTATGTATATAGTAAATAGTATAATTGTGCTTTACAACAACTTTTAGTGAAAATTGAAAACTTAAAATGGAAGTTTAGTAAGTCACATTTCTTACACTACGCGGCGCACATCTGTAGCAAGAAGTTTAAAATTAAGGCCTGCACTCCCGGATGCTGGACGATCGCTTCTGATAAAGTTATTACAATTTTTTTAAACTTTTCACTATTACAATATTAAGATACTATAAAATTAGCTCGGCTACTCAGTTAACAATGATAATTAATCAGACTGATTTTACTGAACTTTGCCTAAGAACTAAAATTAGGTAATGTGCGCCATCACTTTGTGGCCCAGTTCGGTTAAAATAACCGTTGAAAAAAAAATTGGAAAAGATTTTTGTAATGATACCAACCTCTTAAACAAATTTGTCCCCGAGTGTGCGATTAAAATCAAATCAATTATGTGTGCGGACAACGTTTACACTTGATTTGATACGATGATGCAAATCTTAAATGGTTGGAATGTGTACTTGTAAAAGTCAGATATTTTTTTTAAATTTTTCTTTGAGTGTAACATCTCTTTCTCTTTATATTGAAGAGAAATTAAAACATGAAATATGGTTTGCTCAATTTCCTATCTTTACATTTATTGGAAAATTTCAATAATTTTTGTTTTAGATCAAAACTCTCCTTTAAGTATAAAATAATTTTCAATTAAATATTTCTTTGAGCCTAACTCAATAGTTATATCATATACAACAATCGGTATACATGAATAAGAATTCTGTAATAAAAATGCAAAAGTTCACCTGCAAAGTTTGACCGGAACGACAAAATTTATTGCAGCGCTTTGTGGGTGTATGCAGCAAATGGAAAATGTCATGGCGCTCGAAAGTTAAAATTGGCTCCATTTTTTCTACAGCACTTAAGCTGTTGCCACGTTCTGGCTCATGGCAAGTAATAACACTACTTTTGAAAATAACTACAAGCAATTTTATTAAAGTGTTATTAAAGTTGAGAAATCTATGGGCAAATAGACCCATACCCTCACATAGAAGCCAAAATTACTATCACTTATGTCAGGGATCGGTAAAAAGTTTGAAATGAGATCCGGATACCGTTACAAAAATTATCAAGTTCCAGGAAAAATATATAAGCGACTTTAAAATTAAACTAGTTTTAATTATTTAAATTCCGACGTTTCGAGCGCTTCACAGCAATCATGCTCACGAATATTGAAGTGTTTGACGTTCCGATGTCAAAGTTTCTGGCGTAGAACCCTTCTTTTAATTATCATTTTTATTCCGATGTTGCTTAGCTCGCAGTATCTTGATATCTTACAGTTATATGTTCAGTTTGTAATTTAATTACAAAGTCAAATATTCGCGTTAATATAAGAAATCATTACATAAGGGGCTTTTAAAAGTATGAAGTTAAATTGATAAGGATTGATATTATTTAAATTGATATTATATTTGGCGGTCAATGCTTAGACCTTTCGCATCACTTACCCCCGGATCCGGATACGGACCGCGGTTTGGCTGTTGCCCACCCTTGTTATATGACCTCCATTCTGTTATTTTAATATTGTCATAATAGAACACCGCTGACATTATTACAACATAATTGGTTAGTTAAATTTCGAATCCAAAATTATGAAACCAATGTAACACGATCATGTTAACAATCCAGTACAGTTTTGGGTCTATTAATAGTAAATTACCAGAATATATTTCTGAGATCGTAATACCTCTCTATATTTAAAGTAAAACCATGGCTATAAATTTATCAAAATCGTCATATGCATAAAATTCTTGGGCTACTATTCGTTAAAGTTCTAAATGAAGTTTTATGTGCTCTATTTAAAGTAAACTTATATTCCAAGCATATTTATAAAAGAACTAGCGCAAACCTCTTAGCCTGCTTAAGAACGGCAATAAATCATATTAGAAAAGAAGAGATAAGAGCATTCATATATAACTATTAAAGCAAGTTTTAAAGCCTTGACCAGATGATTTATTTGACACAAATAAAGTTAAACTTTTAATAAATTTATGTGCCCAAAGCAGTAAATTTAGGATTGTAATATACATATATCTGAGCCAATTTAAAGGCTTATAATACTTTTATTAAGCGTACTATAAGATTAAACTGACACGACAAATTATTCAATTCTTTAATGAATTTAATAGCGCTTGACCAAAAGAACGCCAGAATTTATGTGCCAATATGGTCGAAAAATAATACACCGTAGTTTGGCACCCGCTAACTCTGTTCTTACAGGCATTATTAATATAATTATATTACGGAAGCTCTTAAAAGCTCTAAATTAAAAAAAATGATTAGGGGTTACAAACACTAAAACTAGGAGTTAATACAATAAATTACTCTGACTGACTTTAGACCTATGACACTTCGGGGAAGAATTCGAATCAATTGACACCTCACTCTTCAAAATCGGTCCAGCCGCTTCGTTCCACGAGGTCACAATTGAATGGACATACATACATACTACATACAAACATGCCCGTGAAAAATATTACCCTTCTGTCAGTTGGGCAAAAATGCACAGAAATATAAATGTGGCGTGTTTTTCTGACTTTTTAGTTTACTACTAAGCTATATACAAGTCTAATTAAACTCAAGTAATTCTTAATTAATGAAAAACGTTGATCTCAACAGCTCGACGTTTGATGTGTGCTCACGTTTTCTGCCACTTAAAGTGCTTGAAAATGAATAGGTCTTCCACCACTTGGAGACCTCATTTATATTGCTCGAGTAATTGAAGAGAATCGCGACATCAGAGCGCACGGTACTCGATTTGCTATCATAGCTGTGAATAAATTTAATTAATTATAAAAACTTAAGAGCACTTAACGTCTGATTTTTTCAAAAAATATTTTTGAATAGAAAGGTGAAAATTTAGGTCAATGTGAGTTGATTAAAAACGTATAATAAATAAAAACAGTAATATAAATATAAAAAAACTATGTAAACCCGCCAATGTTGCAATGCCACATTTAATAAAACTTAAAAAGTAAAAATAATATCAATGTATAGTGCAAATGCTTCATTGGAAACGAAAAACACTTTTTTTATAGATATTGATTTTTTGGACGAGAAACCCTTGACCTTAGAACACTCTACCAAATATTCATCACAATCTGATCTGGTTTAGGAATGATGTACACCAAACTATGACTATTTAGTATTTTAGTAATCAAGTAAACATATAAATCACACACAAACACATTTATATATTTAAATTTTATATTTTTATTACATTTTCCAACTATACCATTTTCTTACGAGATTGCTCATTTCAAATTTAGAGTACTTATGGTACTCTTCATCTTCATAATTTTTTTTGTTTTTCTCGAAAGATGTTTTTGTTAAGAAATATTCTTATCATGTAGATGAAGATCAATGATCTTTAAATCGGAGATAGAAATGAAAACAAATAAAACTGTTCGCCAATGGACACCTTTGTTTATAAACACAGACATTATCAAAGCGATATAATATATATTTTATTGTAAATACATTTTTGTAATGAAATTTTAACTCACCTTTCTTCAATTCTCGCTATCAGTCGTCGTATTTAGCATAGTACGCCAAATTCTGCAATATGTTGTTTAACTTTACTTTGAATAATTAAGAGAAATTTGTGTTGGTCTAAATTGCATTAAATTTAGATATATAGTATATCAGTGGCTGTATCGTAACAATGGAGGCTGTGGCGGCTCTGTGCGATGTAATCTGTGCCAACTAGCAGCGCATCAATAACTCATCGCTACAGCTTAGCTCCGACTAAGCTTACCATACCATGCAAGTTGTGGACCATCTTAACATTTTCGGAGCAAATTTAATTATGAGCAATAAGGACCCATTTTTAATTCTCCCTCAGATTACTATAAAAGATCTTTGATTCATAATTGTTTTTTGTAAATCAGTTTAATGGTCGTAAGTTTATATTCCATTTTAGATATAGGTAATTTAATTACAAAAACTAAGCTACTAGATTGTAGATTCAGTAGGGCGATTTCGTAATACTGTCAATATCAGGTCTTTCGACCTATGTAAATCTAGCTACAAAACTGATGTAGGTTAGTAGTTTCCATTGACTTTTAATTATTGATGTTATTGTAAAGAAAACCCTCCCCTTTTCTCCTTCCCTTCCATTTATCATTGTATCTCTAATTGTTATGATTGAGTTTCTGTTTAATGATGCAGTTTATATTTCTCAAATACATTTAGTACATACATTATAGTTTATCATTTAGACATTTTATTATTAATTTTCATTTTCAAATAATATTTCCGTCGTTTAAATTAACGTAGCCGATTAAAACTGCCTTCGCCTGTGAGCTTAGCGAGCATGATAAGATTGCCCTAGATAAGTTGCCAGCAGCTTAACTAAGGCGTTCAAGGAAGAACTCCAAGAAACTATTAAATCGATACCCTGCGCTTAACTTTGATTACAACTTCGAAATAACCGCATAGTTACTGACCTTCATAACTCAACGAGACAAAACACTTTAGTGAGATATTTACAGTATTGAACTTTAATAATTTTAAGTTGTTTATTTATGCAAATAAAATTACGTACGACGTGTACAAATAATTCCTTCAAGTAAAAGTATGGGATAACTTAGGGTGATGATAATGATATAAAACGTTGATTCGAATAGATTGTAAACAAAAGTAAGTATAGCGCCTGTAACACACGGTCGATAAAGTGAATCGCAGCCGAAGCTAAGCGTAACGCCTATTGCATTGGGACACGAAAACGAAACGAACACGAAACGCAGAGTTTGCTACATATTAGATTCAGTTTAGCTTAGTGAGCCTATCTAAATGTTTGGCCGGAACGAACCAAATCCGTGCCAGTCTCATATGAAACTTCGCTTCGCATCGGTTCCAGTACACTTTCACGGCTATACTACAGGTGTAAACAATTTACGTTATCGGTTTCACTAACCACACGTATAGACATCAACAATGTAATATTTTTTATTTACAATATTTACTAAAAAAAAGTCTTTATTTAGAGTAATCACAACCGACGAGCATGTATGCTTTTATACGAACTAGAAACATGTCAAATAAAAATCCGTAAATCTCTGATGGGCGCGATTACTTATCAATTTTACAATGCTACATTGTAGATCGTTATCTTATTATTCTCTTTTGGGATCTCGTTTAATTTAACAACGGTGACAGACAAATAATGAGCTGGTGTGCTAATTATAAAATTCGCTTTATTTTCTTCCAACACTAATGGTGTTTGGCATTTCATTAGTCTCGAGCGCGGAGGTGAAACGGAGGACAAATTTATCTCCAACTCGACGCGAAATATTATTAATTTGTGGGGAAACGTGCTCGAGTGTCTAGGCCGTGCTAGGAATGGATTGCACGCCCCTCGGGACTCTTTTGGTATTGCTATTAGTTTCCAATCTGTTTACAATATCATTGAATAATTTCATACCAATCAATTAAAGTCTCGATTACAAAATATATCAGTGCTTAGAGACAAAAGTTTTTAATACCGCCTCGCTTGATATTTACTATATATTTTTTATTTTTTTTTATTTTTTTTTGGTCGGTCTATAAATAAGGTAAAAATTCATCATTATCGTTAACCAAAAACCTCCACTGCAAAGATTCGTAGCGACGTCCGACCCTTCTACGTATCTTCGTTTTTGTAACCACAACAGCTATTCTAGACTTAAAAATTCAGATTTTTATCGAAGTAGAATATAGAGGAGAATGTCTTTGAATAATACATTATGTCGCATATATTATGTATGGTATTTTTAATCAATAGAGTTTGTCTAACGTGTATAAATTAAAAGCATCAATATGGTTTAGATTTGTACACAAAAGTTCGAAAGAATCTCGTTCCTTTGAGCGTGAAAGTCACTGTAAGCATTTTCTGTGTTAAATCAAGTTTGAGTTTAGTTCGATTTTTTCTTTTTGTAATGCTGAGAGCATTGGATGAGCATCTCGTTTCTCAAGCAATTCTGTACACTTCGTGAACAATTGTTTAATCATTGATTAAATTACGCAGCGCTCAGCTAAGTTTCAGCTTTAGAATTTTAGTGTTCGAAGAATTTTCATTCTTTTTATCTTCGTTGTAACAATTGAAGAAGTCTGGAATTGTAAATACTTTGTTTTGTTTTTCCAGACCGAATCTTAATCGATGTAAGTAATTCTAAAATCTAAACTACGATCAGAGATACTTTAACTTGTATGATTTTAGTCTTCCGGCTCAAAAGAAAATTAAAAAAATTATGTTTATTAAGAATTAATAAATGAAAACAATGTTTATGTGTAATTACATTTGTTTTATGTCATATTATTAGCCAATTTATCTATCCTAAAGCACAATCGTAACTCAAGTTTAATTAAAACGTAACAAGGCTGTTGTCAGAGACAAACTCCGTTTTTCGACGCAATTTCTGTTACAAGAGCTTCGATAACACGATAACAGTTAACGATCCGTTGAAGTTTCAACTTTAAATAACCAGCTGAGCGCCGCAATTGTTTTATGGAACATTTATCTTAGAAATATTCTATCTCAATGACTCGCCTTAAGATCTTTTGGGTAATTATAAAAGATTTACTTTCTCATTATTAATTTTAACTGTTTTGATTCTGGAGTTGTACGAAGTTATACGAAGTCTGTGAAGTTATTTAAAGCGCCCGGTGATCTGAATCCAAGGAAGTTACATGATACCTATATTTTATTTTTAGGACGAAGCACTGTCTTTAAAGTAATGAGTTACAATCTACTTACATAAAATCTTTGTTTTGTTACCACGATCATGCCATTATCTATATCGCCGAAAATTACGTAACGTCTTCTGAATATCAATAGAAAAACTCAATAATATGGCACGGCGTTTCCTTAGCCAGCCGCCAATATAGGAATTGTGATGTGATTAAGGAAAGAATGTTTTTAGATGAATCTTTTTACAAGATAAAAAAGAAGACATTTTAATTTGTGAAAATAATTATTCAAATTTAAAAGTAAAGCAACCATTTATGTCTAAGTAACGCAACTCAAAGGACAATTACATAATACGTGATTTGGCAAGTGGCAATACAATGTAAAACCTTGAACGTTAAATACTGCGCAATGGCTTATTTGCAGCAATGATACAAAAAGTGTCTACATACACTTTTTACAAGTAGAAGTTTGATTTTATCATAGAAATAACTGTAGTAATTATTATACATATATTAAAATAAAGAATTTTAACTTGAATTAAATTTAAAAAAAATTAAAGCTTCGTGGTATTTCAATACAACACCTGTTTAGTGAAGTGCATTCTCGTAGAACTTTACAGCATTATAAAGTATTGCAATTGAGCCGAGAGTACAATAAAAATGGAGCGTAAAGTTTGCGCCAAACGACCCACTCAGATATTAAACCAGCAAGAGATAAAGAAAAATATACCAGCGTTACTACGGGGTTATATGTAATTTCGTTATCGCCTGCCATCTTTTAATAATGAAAATATGTCTATAATGCCATTTTATATATCTATATATGTCTATTTCTATATATACTATTTTCTATATGTAGTCCAAGATTTTATAAACAAACAAACGTCACTTACTCGTATTGAAGAAGGTGGCCTTTACACTATTTTATAATTTCAACGGAAATGCTGTAATTTCGTGGATACTGTGAGAAAAGGTAAAGTAAAATTGTATAATATAAATAACTAATGTTATAAAGTAATGTGAGAAAGAGAGAGAAGAGTGTGGTTTTACGTTAAAATATTTAAATCTTGGTTTGAAACAGCTTTATTATAAAGGACATTCCTCCTTCCTATTCAAACACTGTCAATATATATATATATATTAATTTATAAAAAAGGTGTAACTGTCTACAAACGACCGACAGTAATGCGATATTAAGAAACCGTGATCGTAACATTGACACAATAAAATCGAAAGGCTGGTTTTTGTGAATGCAAGATATTAAAACTTAATGTTTAACGCTTACTAAGCTCGAGTAATATTTCAATATTTTGAAAAAAAAAAAAAGTTACTAAGCCTTTCCTAATATTATTAATGAAACGATTTATTTAGAGAAAGTCTAAGTCTAAGAAGCTGCTACGAAATACAATGGTTTAATATGAGGACAGTTTTCCAATAATAATTCAACAAGAACTATTTTATTTGCCAAGGTTTATTTCGTGGTCCATTGAATGCTGAGAATTGAAACAAGCCACGCATGTGCTGTTTCTTTTCGTGTAGTTGTAATGGTAACATAAAACACAATACTTCATAGCGATGTTACTGACAATGCCGATATTATAAAAGATATTCGATAAAATCCATATCCTCGAAAATCGCTAGTTTTGAGAATTTCGAAATAAACCATATTAATGCCTACGTTTAATAATAATAAACATCTCAGAGAATCAGTTATTTTGTCACAAGTTATTAGTGAAAATAGTCATAAATATTATAATACAGTAAATCTTTTACATATATTCTGTAATCTTCTATGCTTGTAATAGGTATTACGGAATTTTGAACTAAAACATACGCACTGCAGCATATTCCTTTAGCAAAGCATTTATATCCATTGTAATGGATAGGAATTTCGCGCTTAATCGAGCGCCGCACCCGTAATGTATATGTCACCGACGAATTGTGAAATTCGTCAGCTTATGATCGGTCTTGGTTTATTACTTGACATATTAAACTGCCAGTAAATCGTCAATGGGGAAAGTTAAAACTATAATCGAACATAATTAGATGTTAGGTCGAAATAAAGGTTAGGTTGGACATGACAGTTAAATACTAAAAATTATGTCTTAAATATATATTATAGATGTTGTCAAAGAGAAAATAGATTTTATGCATTAACATAATATGTCAAATTGTCAACAATTCTTGCAATTTACAATTAACTGACAGTTTATTATAAGCCTAGTTCGTATATAATATATATTGACGAGGTTCACATTCTGTGGGTGACACATACATAGAGAGTTATGCACGTGGGAAACCTGTGTCAAGCGTATAGGTTATAATTGATATTCATTGAATGTATTATATCTAGATCTTAAGCTTACAGCCAATGGAGGATACTAAGACTTTCAATTGTTACTAGAAAATTATGGATCCTTAATTTATACATTTGTCCACAATCATAACACTATTTACGAATTCACATTAGGATAATTATTATTCGTTGAACCATATTAAATGATTCAACTTTATTAACATCTTATGACTTTAAGCTGTTACATATCTGTTAATGAGGGATATCCTAGATTAATTTACATACATCAATCAAATTGATGGCTCACTAAACATATAGGTTATATAAAGAAAATCCCTTATCGAGCGTGTGCTGCGTAGAAGAATCGAAAGAGTTTTGACGGGATCGTGCTAATAGTAAATCGATAACCTCTGCCTAAGCCTCCTGCAAATAGTAATCACATATGTCAACAGTGCGGTCGTCGTTGCTGTTCTCGCATCGGCTTGTGTAGCCACAAATGCAGGTATGATTTACTTCTATGACGCTGTTTGAAACACCTGAGAAATGCTCATGATGATGAATCTCTTCTTGTCCCTTTGTATATGCCCGTGAGTTTATGCCATAGTATAACGGAAAGTCTAGTAGAAGGATAAGGTATTTTAATTATAGATAACCAGAGATACATCATTATCATGGGCACATCTCAGATATTTCAAATAGCGTCATCATATCATATGTGTATATAATGTACATATAATGTCGTATCGTACATATATCATACGTAATAAGTACATGAATTTGCAGTATATCTTCCACAGTACAATTTAAAATTTAATTTCATCGTAGTCGACGTATAAAAATCACTATTCTCTGGTCACGTAACCTTTGAAATATTAATCTCAATATTCAATATACTCATACTATTGTTTCCATGAAAAGCAACATTCGTTGCACCATATCGTTCATTCAGCCTCAGTGCTTTTATCACTGAAGCTTTTATTTTTCTCGAACTTCTATTCTCTAATCTCTATTGTTATGTTACTATGTACAATGAAGAACTTGTACAATAATAATTTTAAAAAATAAATAACCCAGAGGGGTAGACAGACATTAGAGATTCTTCTACATTTAAATATCTATGCCTATATGGTCGTCGGTTATGAGTGCTCTTAATACCGCCTTTCTTTAGTATTTCGGTTTCTAGTCGGTATAAGTTCACCTAGATTATAGGTTCTGAAAGTTGTCAGTACCGCCCTCCAGTAGGAGCTTATATGAGGGATTGATTTTAAATATTGAGAATTTTCAAGTAATATTAGGAGGCGCTAAATAAAAATCTACGGAAGGTAGATGCTACATCGTAATGGAAAATATAAAATAAATCTTCTCTTTACTATCTTGAGGAACTCTATCGCCTCACGATACTTGAATTTCCCACAACGTAGTAACTTTATGACAGTGTTCAATAAATATGATGACTTCGATATTTTTTTGGCGTCCACCAAGTATCAACAGGAAATTTCTAGACGGCATTGGGTATACAATTGTTCTTGAAATGGGTGATACACCAAAAAAGTTTGAGAAACACTGGCCTATAACGTAGAAGACAATGTAAACATAAAAAAACCTTTACCTGTTTTGAAAAATAAAATGCGGTAAAATAATAAGCTATTACGAAATTGTTCATTTGTGTTTCAGTCATTCAATGAATTTTCGCTATAACATTAAATTAATCCATTTTTATTTTACAGTAGAATGAAAAACAATTTAAACATTAATAAAAAAATATTAATCACTTCCACTGTGATGACGATAAAGTAATTGATGTTGTAACCGATCACCCCTTCCACCTTCACCATCACTCCTTCACACCATGTATGTATTTTCGGAGTGAAATAAGTAGAAGCCGATATAAAATCGACTTCAAAATGTGTATGTGACCAAGATGTAAATCATTTTGATCTTTCTCAAGGTTTATTTTATATTTGGCCAGTGATTAATATCATTT
>DWLR01003949.1:0-12757 GCA_018246295.1 Papilio alexanor hazarajatica
GAAAAATAAAATATTATTATTTAAATCTTTGCATTTTTTAATATTGATTCCAAGAATTTTTTGATTCACCCTCGTAGTATTGTTATGGCCACAAATTTATTGTGACTAAATTTACTATGATGTAATAAACCTTTGTTACAATGATGACAATGCTTTGAACAAAAGCGAATAGACATGGCTTTATCTGTCTAACACAGTTACATTTTGAGACGTAGGTGTTTTAATTTAAGAATCAAATAATGATATGTAAACATTAAACAACAGTCAATATATCACAAAGCAAACAAGATTGTGCTCATATTTGTCTACTTTCAGAAGTACATTTTAATATTCATTACTACATTGATCCAAAGCAAACGTTAGCTGCATACATCAGCGTCGCAAGTGGAGCAATGGTATGGACAATGTATGTTTGATTGTGAGTCAATAACACGGTCGTAAATTAGACGATTACGATCGGTACAGGACGGGCTCAACAAGAGCAGGCGCATCAAGACTTATGGTTCGTTTGTGCCAACAATGTTGCAGATGCACTGGTGCGGGAATTTCCAACGCCGTCGATGCATTGCGCCGACTGACAGTGATGTATGTATATTGACAATATCAATGCGGAGATGGAATGCACTATTGCCGATCTATAAGTTATGAATTAAAACATGAAAACTTAGTTTCGACTGAAACAGTGTTGATCAATGTGATTTACTTTATGATAATACTGATTACAAAACCAAAGGTAGCGATGTATGTGCTCGATACTCGGGAATTTGTATGTTAAAAGGGAGATGATTGTAAGAAAATGTTCGACCCGATGTTAAATTACTCCATACCCTTGAAAGTCCAAAAAATCACCAAAAGTTGCAATGATTTGTATAGGAGAGAGTAGTAGATAAGGAAAAGAAGAAGTGGAAGGGACGCAAAAGTATAATATGTATACCAATTATTCTCCGTACGTATTCGAAAAAAAAACCTACTAAAATTTGTATCTGATGTAGACTAAGGAAGTTACAAATGTAATTACATGTTTAAATAATTTATATACGTATAATGTTAGACATTTATTTAGGAAATCTCTTATAAACGTATGGAGACCATTAAGCGAAGACAGATGAATGAAATCATGCTGAAAATAAAAACCTGCATGGAATCACTAATGGGCTCGAAGTCATTCATGGTCTGTTGGGAGACTTTATCGTTTCAATAAATTTAGCTAATTTTGCTACGTGGTAGTTTTAGAAAGCATAAAACTAAACGTATATAAATTTTTAACTTTTTCCTTGAATTATATAGGATCTAGTTTATAAAAGCACCAATTAACAACTTCGACCATTTTTTTCTATAGATTATTTCCTTTTGTTTCATAAAATATTAGCAGATTATTACAAATAATTCACTAATATTTCTTGTTACCATTCCAAGCTCAAACGCTTGTGTGCCAGGATATGGTTCACGACAACAGTCGAATGGCAGATTCGAACCCACGACCTCATGATTAGTGGTCAAAAAAAGGAAAAGAACATCCATCAGAATCACTGGATATTTGAACTGTTAGATTACATAGAAATTTCTTTTTAAATTGATCCATAAAGTTAGGGTCGCACCACACGTGCGAGGCAGCTGCCACAGGCGGTCCACCCATCTGCCCCTGTTCAAACAAGGACGCTTTTAAACAACCCTGCAATTAATTATCCGCACCACCCCATGTCTATGCACTGGCGATGTTTTTGTATCGAGTAATACAAAAGCTTATAAAGGAATGGTGCAGTAATAATAATATTTAAAGAGACTAAAGGTCAATTTCTTTTATTAATTTAGTAAAAATGTACAAAAAATTAATTTTGAAAACATTAGTGATAAAATACCTTTAAGGGCGTAAAGGTTATGTTTATTTATGTAATCCATAATCAATTAATTAATTTTGGCGTTGTATTGATATAGCGTACGTTAAGAAATTTTTCAAATTAGAATGCAATGGTCATTATGTCTATAGTAATGAGTATTAAACAAGATCCTAAAATACAACTGTCTCAAGCACACTAATAGATATTTTGTACATCATTTGATCTAGATTTTTATTTTCTGCGACCAAATATACTAAAATTTTCCTTGTCGCTTTTACAACTTGACCCTCGTGCTTATTTATTAATGAGCTAAATAATAAAACCAGTAAAAATAAGACCTTAACGTGTGTGATATAAAAATAAAGTTTAATACATATTTTTAGTAATATTAAATGGTGTGTAATATTGTAAATATTATTGATTGGCGCGAGACTTGTGGCACTGAGCCGGTGTATCAACTTTTTTGTCAGCCGGAGAAAGTTGTCGAATGGAAAACGGGTCGGCATATCGGAACATCGATGTTCAGAACTATTGATAAACAACCGATTGACATGAATACTTTGTGATAATACACCGAACTGGACCAATGAAGTTGATCTTGCCGTATTAGAAATATACAAGATCTATCTATTTAAGTGAATTCGAACAGAAAAATAATTGTATTTAAACTTATATATTTAACGATAACATAATATGTAAGCTTTTAATAGCTCTAAAGTACATAATTTGAATATTTTAAGCATGATGAACGTATTTTAAAATAAATATTTGCGACTACTAAAAAACTCTTCGTAATGCTCCTAATTAGATACTGCAATCGCTATGGCTACGGAGTCATTTTCAAGTTAGCATTGTTTAATATTAAAATAATGCGTATGCGTTTTCAAAATAAATAATAAGCATTTGGGATCCTTTATCCCTAATAAATAGTCTGAAGCGAAGAAAGGAAATAAGATAGAACATTTAGTCATGGGGAAAATATTTTTTTTAGCCAGTCACTAGTTTTCACCTGAGTAATGTTGGTCACCTACCAACGGTAGCATGGACAAAGTTATTTTTTTATAGAAGAAGGGGGTAAACGAACGAGTCACCCAAAAGAGTGATCACCGCCGCCCATGAACATCCGCAACACCAGAGGAACCGTAGATGCGTTGCCGGCCTTTTAGGAAGGAGTACGCTCTTTTCTTGTAGGACCCTAAGTCGTATTGGTTAAGTTAAAATAATAAATATGTTGTAATAAATAGTTTAAGTTCAACTGAAACTATTTATTACAACACAATTGAGTAGTTAGAGCTCTTTATAAGGTCTATCACGGCATCGAAACCTGATAAGGAACCCTGTAAAGCCTTGACACAATTGAAATAAAGCACTAATCACGCGGCCATTGTGCGCTTGAGTCTTATTCAAATTTAGTTGCTAAATTAAGCTTAACAAAATAGATACATTTCCTTTTTTAGATAAAACTAGCTGCGGCAGTGATTCGTCGACGGCAATTTATTGACATCGGATTGCAACTTTTGATTGAACTAGTTTAACTAATTGTTTATTTAATTAATTGCTGCGTATTAATAGCTTAATTAATAAAATGATTTAATATTTTTTTCATCCTTTTTAGCAGTCTACGCTCCAGTGACAGTTGTATTTTATGATGGTTAATCGATTTTGCTTCTGATTTATTTTATAATAATTAATTGTATTTGAATTCAAAATATTAACAAAAAAATAAGATAATTCTATATTATGATACATTCATTTAAAAATAATTATAAAAACACCATATACTTCAACAATTCCCAATGTGTTTTGGTGGACTTTATACGCCCTTCGATGCATTAATTTATTTTTTATTTTTGACACGCTTTTTTACTTACTTCGTGTACATTTTACATCGTATAAAATTTGCGCTTCTTTCTGCTTTCATAAATGGCACCGAAACTGCAATTGAAATCTCGAATATGATATGAAATGACATACAAGTTTTTGTCTTAGCAATGAAAACTCATCAGAGATCCATCATTCAATCCAGTCTTAGTCAAAATGAACATAATATTTGTTGGGGATCAACAACTCGGTTTGATAAAACTCATTATTTTTTTTGTGACTGACTTGCCCCGTTTGCGTGGAGGAGACATTTACAGTATCACTGGGTTTGAGGTGGCAAAGCGTAGAGAGCGCTTAAACTTCTTTGCAGTAACTTAGCTCGAGGGCTCCCTCGGGAGCCTCGGCTCGTTTACACAAGGGCTCCCGAGAGTAGACCCCGGCTTGGACTTGTCGATCATTACGCGTTTAGCATTCCGATTCGAGGGTGCCCGAGAGGGCCGAGCCTCGGCTCGATCGATTGCTTTATTATCAGGTTAACAAAACTCGTTATTAATCTCTATTTAATTTATAAGTAAATTGCTTCATTATGGTACTTTCTGCTAATAAAAGATTATTATTCCGTGCCGTGTTCAATTTCATTTTGGTAAAATAGGAGCGTTTTTGCATTTTCGTGATTGTCATAATAAAGGCCTTATAAGATAAAAAGGATAGCTCAGGTATACAGGCTAGCCCAGCCTACGAATAGCAGCAGCTGCTTTCAAAAAGTAGGAGGCGGGCAGATGAAACAGAATTAATAAAATGTAATTGAATTAATGTTATCTAAATTAACTAAAGTTAGTTTTTAATTAATTAAAGGTGGCATTGTTGGTAGGGGACGTCGCTGAAAAACGTATCGATGAAAGAGAGAGGCTTACCAGAATCGCGGCAAATGGAAATTCATACTTTGCCTGCTGAGTTACGGGGTGCTGTGTTAAATTAATTATACAACGATATAACCCTTGAGAGTTATTTATTATTTATAATGATTGAATATAAGTTATAAAATGCATTTTTTTTACGATGGCACGTAATAAAACGGTTCCCATGTTCGTGAGACAAGATACTGAAATATAAAACCGTTTGAATAATAAAACTTATGTAATTATAAATTACACACGCGGCTACAAATCAAATTTTAAATATACTCTCAATAAGGAAGTAAATGTTGCGTAAATTTAATAAAACAAAAAGAAGCACGAACGGTGAAATACCACGACCTCACAGAAGACAGGAGTGAAGTAGAAGTTTTCTGGTAGGGAGATGATGAAATCTGAGAGATTAAAACAATAATAATATTTAATTAAAACTAGCAATGTTAATTTAGTGATCGAAGCTTAATACAAACTTCACGTAATCCAATTAAGTTTTAATATTTTTATTGCCAGTTACAATTGCACAAGGTATTTTAAAGAAAAGAAACTAAAATCTGACATATTTCCATTTCAAATTTGACTTTTCAATGAAGATTGGCGCCTCTGTCTTTACTAGCAGATAAATTGTCCGAGTTATTTAAGCAAGGACACATCCAATCCGGGACCAAAGAGAACAAATGTAGATATCGTGTGCTGTCTGAACCGAAACGATATAAAATGGTTACGGGTCTGAATAGTCCACATTAGCGAAACACAGACCTTGGCACGAATCCGATTCGAGATGTCGTGACGTGAACACAAGCAACTACGATTGGAACCGCTCGAGATGAAAACAAACCGTTTCGACAACAGTGTCGCTTGGGCCACGAAATTTCAAGTTAGAAATGAACGTATGCGATCAATGTGGGCCACGAAACAGATCTATTTTTGGCGATCTATGAGTGAACGTATGCTTTAAAGGTTGACGCTTGAAACGTTGAGCGTGATGATTTCATTACCAAAGCATTAGGCATCGGAAATATGATGGCGAATGCTCTTTTGTTGCATACACGACAGACCGACGACCTTCGTATTAATATCGATTCACAGTCAATCATGTAGACTTAATAACGTCTGCTACGAGTTCTTTGTACTTTAATTCAGCTATTGAGGCGTATCCGGAGTATGGATTAACGTCAAATTGATTTGTTAATAATTACCGTAGTTTATACGCTTAAAGGTTGCCTATTAACTCCGCCTATTCGCAGCCTCGAGAATAATCTTAGCGAGGCTTATCATTTAAATTACATTCATCATATCAATACTGGTGAAAAAGACAAAAGATTTAAAACATTCCAGCTAAAAGCTGAAACAGAGGACAACGCTACAATGATATCTGATTAACAAGAAGCTGAATTGCTAAATTCAATTTAAAATCAAAGGTCGTAATATTTTTCGTAAATATGAAGTAATGAACAATGACCAAATTACGATTACAAACAAGAGACTATACACAAAGAACAGGGACAATAAACAAGGTTAATAAAACTATTAACTTGTTATATTGTAAATGAATACATATTATCTAGAATAACATAGCATCAATAATTTATGAGATTGTTTCTAATATCTAGTTCAGGAGACAGAGTCCCATGAAACTGTTTATGATTTTTTGGACAATAAACCTTATTTTATTTATCTAAAATTATCGATTGTGACTAAAGATGGCACAAAACAACGCACAAGGCTAGGGAAGGTATTTAAAACAATAAAACGATTACAAAGTCCTTGTCAGTTAAAAATTGATTGTCTATAAATAGTTAACAGAAATTAATTGAAGTTAATCTTAGTTCCTACTAAGCTCACATCTGTATGGGCGGTAATCTTTCTTGAGGTTTTGATCGATAGGGTTGTCACAAAATTTATTAAAATATGTAGTATATTTGCTGCAACGCTATTCGCATTACTTTTTGTAGCTCTGTTATTTCGAACTAAATGAATTTTACTCGACTATCGTTTAAGAGTATATAAACTAAGCGTGAACAATGACAGGGTCCTTGTACAGTAAACAAAATTACGTCGACGTTGTTGAACTCTTACGGAATGCGATGTTTTTGTGTACACATAGTATTTTAGTGTAATAATACATTTGTTTTTTCATTAGGTGAATATCTACTTTTCTCGTCCCTTTACATACATGAAAAGAAAAAAGAACATATTATTAAAAGAAATATACGTATTTTTGTTATTTAGATAAACACGCCTTAGTCGTCTTATTATACCAATTTTTAGTTACCAAAATTTATCAAGTTATCAAATTAAAAAGATATTAATAAAATGTTTGTTTTTCGGCGACATCCTTATGAGTGTCGATTGTTCAAAGGTTTAGGTGGGTGTTAATTAAACGGTTATCAAATCTTTACACCTTTTTATTTGAAACAGACAATAGACAATTAGCACTTTCAATTTCACGCAAGTGATTGTTTAGTGGTGGTAGGTGTATCTATTTTGCGCAGGTGTATCTATTTGAGTTGTAACGAGATCGCCTATTTCTGCTAGAAGACAATAATGTTCTAAAAATATATTAACGGTTCCTTACTATATAACACTAGCTATTGGATAATAAACAATATGATAAGGGCAAATACATATCATACAGTTCAGTGGTGGACCTCCCCCCTTCATTCACCTCCGGAATCCTCCGGAAATCCAAATCATAAGAATTTTTCCGTGACTTTAAGTGAACCTGATAATTATTATTCCAATAATAATTTTTAGCCAGCATGACAGTATCATGTTCTGATTTAAATTTATTGAACTGTGTGCTTTGTAGTTTTTGAAAAAGGCGCAATCCCCGCACCCAATCTCGCTCCTTGATCCGCCACTGGAACAGTTGTATGTTGATGAAATGTTTTGAATATGTTTGACGTAGAAACAAACATGTAAGAGGAGACTCCTGCTAAGTCAAATAAACATGATGAATTTCTGAGAGCTTTATTGCATACCGATCACGGGCCAGTCGACAATGGCATTGTCTCTACGCCGGTGAAAGTGAGAGTGAGTGGACGGATGTATTAGGCAGCAGTGTTAATGGAATAGCGTACTTTGAACGCGATTTATAAAACGAAATTGAATAATATGTATTCACTTAGCGTGCTTATTTTATCTGGACAAGATCTTTCCATCTAGACGCTATTGTTGTGCCGATATGGATAATTTTAATAACGCCTTTACAAAAGAACCGAAGAAAGTGAAGACATTTAGTGATTGAAATTTAGATATTCCAATTTTTGTCTGACTGACAGGAGGATAACGTTTTTCGCGGGTATGTATGTATTTATGTATGTATGCCAGTTTCATTGTCACCTCCTGTAACTTAAACGACCTGATAAACAGTGTGTTGACGATAGTGACTAATTTGACACTTCGTGCGGTGCACCAATTTTTTCCCATCGCTGTCCCTAGGACGATACCAATAATGACTAATATGTGACAGCATCATTTTGACCTCTAAAGATTGGATAGATGAATAATTTAACTCTATGTCGTGCTAGAGATAGAGTGATTCTTTTCTTATATATTAATCATGATCGACAAAGCCACACAATCGTGTTACTATTCAAAAAACATCAAATAGTAACATGGTGAACATTCCAGTTTGTGTAAGACCGTCGACAGTTAATCTAAAACATATCTAAGATGCACAAATAGACATGTCAGCGGATACTTAATCTAAAAGGCGTAGGCGATGTAATCTTGCGCGGACATGAACGGATGCTACGGCCGACAAGCGTGATTAATCCGGGCCCTTGCGTAGTACGTGCAAATGTATTGCGCGACGCCACAAGCCGCCACACTGGATTTAATTTCCTAATCCCTTAATATTAACATCGTGTAAAATCCCGTGTCTGCGAAATACTCTAATACTATTAAGATTGAAACTGGATACTCGTCGACCGTACACTTTATTGGCTTAAATATTAATGTGCTTACGACTTACGAATTTATGCGTGTTGAGAACATTCTGCTATGCGTCCTTTGAGCACCAAAGAATAATACAATGTAATCTTTGAATATAAATAGCGTTGATTTTAATTTCTATTTTTATGACAGCTTGGCCAAATCGAAATACTCAATCGCTCTGGTTCACGGGCGTGAGTAATTAATTATAAACCGACTTCAAAGAAAAATGGAGGTTCTTAATTCGCCTGCAATTTTTTAAATGTTTATTACGTTACAACTTCGTCATTTATGAACTATTTTTTTTGATGGAAGGTTGACAATTATCTGTGGGGTGGATTCTATTTAATTTTGAATTTCTTTGAACCTTGGATTATGAATATATACCGAAAATTTACCATTTAAGACAAGTCCTGCTTTGATTTCAACTAAGAAGAGGTTCGAATCATCGTTCATCGTGCGTACGGCAAAGGATTGGAACAAGTTGCTGTCGTCGGTGTTTCCGTCCAATTATGACTTGGGTATCTTCAAGAGAAGAGAATAGGCTGTTCCTAAACTAGCGTGTAACATGTTTCGACCACATCACCACTTAACATCAGGTGGGATCGTGGTTAAACGCTAATTTGTTCATTAAATTAAAAAAAATATAATGCATTAAAATGAGACGTACCGTAGCTGCCAATGAAATAAAAATAAAAGTATATAAATTTGAAGTCGTTTGTGTTTTTGTTAAAAAAAATTAAAAGATTATTTAATTTATATTAACATTATAAGAACAATATAAAATGATTAAACTCGTCCTTCATACATCTTATAAATTTGTCTACAGATACGAGAAGTAAGCCAGTAAAAGCTCTGAGTAGCGGTTAATTACCATAGAGTCTAGGTGCGACGCAACAGGTCGGCAACACTGGCCGTTATGCAAATGTCCTCGCTCGGTGGTCCGCGCGCCGATGCGGCGACTTTGTCTTATTGTGATATCCCCCCTCCCTTCAGATACGTGAAGATAATTGTATTAACATGTAATCCTCGGTGTTGCGCGTTGATTAATCTTCGGTGAAGTTTTTATTGTGAACTGACTAGCACTGGCATTGAATTAACTTGATTTATGTTGCAAGACTGACACGAAAAGTTGTATTTAGATATTAGTGTAATTCAAAAATACATGATTGTGGATATTCTGCAAATAAATTAAAAGCACCGAGATAAGATTTCGATGAATAGTGTATGTGGCTTCTTATTCGATACATTGAAATATGGTTAATTTGGCAACTGAAGTACACTGACAGTATACCGCTGGGTAAATAGATCATACGGTGATTTTGATGATTTAATTAAGACTATTTGATGACCATTCTAAGACTACTAAAGTGTGAGTAATGACAGAAAGCATTATGATATTCATAATCCCTGCTTACCCCTCTAAGTGTAAAGCGTGCGCAGGTGCATGCATTCATTGCCTTACCACCAAATTAAATGACGTTATACCCCCGTCCTAAATCACGTGATGCCAATAATTCTTTATAAGGCCGTACTTTTGCGGAACCACATAAGGAGGTTGATTAATAAAACATTTCGAGATACTGCGCTTATCTCGCATGCGATCCGCTGTGTTTGTCTTAAGGCCCTTACACACTGGACAAGTAAATGCAACAGTGCAACAAATTTGACTTGATTTGGGATTTTTGTTTGCTCTATAGCAGATCTACAAAATGTGCTAGTACAATCACAGCAGTGGAAAAATTACATGATATTTTATATGCACAAGGTATATGTTAATTTGCCAACATTTATTTTTAAAAATACAAAGTTATGACATAACAGTAAGAGGTTTATTTGAGTTGTTCATAAATTTTAATTGCCTGTCTGTTCAAAATAAATAATACTTTGATAAAGTAACTCTGCCTGTAGTAGACTACAGGCTCCTAATTGTAGCCCATTGGAAAAAAATTAAAGTAACGTTAAAATACTACCTAGCTCGTATGTGTGTGAACACAACCTAAGGAAGAAAGACGCGTGCGCTTTCAGTGAGACGGTTTGTGGGTCACACGGTCAGCTTTCAGATCGTATACACCTGTATAAGCCGACAACTCGTCAAATAACTCGTCGCTCAAAAGCTTCGACACTCTAAGCGCAATAAAATCTCACTAACACGAGAATTCCAGTTCATATCTATGTTTCAATGGCGAGACACGCTTCCTACAATTATGATGCGTCGAATAAATACATGTTTACTGCTCGTTTTCTCTTTTGGGCGTGCAGTTAAGTTCTTCAAGTTGTCGCTTTTGTTGGAGTGGAGATATGGCGATGTGAAATTTATGAAGACAACTGAGTGACGGCGTGTCACTTCCCTCTGTTGAGAAACGCTTCGTAGAACTTTGCGTTGTTAGAGTAAGCTTTAGACAATATTTATTGATTGTTTTTATTTAATGAATCTTTTAGTGATTTGGATTTAGGAATAACAAATGTAGAAATTGCTTTTGTTATTCAACTTCAGTTTCTACTTTCTTAATTAGCTTATCAATTTTGATAGCACTTTAGTAAACCTATTTTTTGCTACTGCAATACTGCAATACCAAATCAATTTTCAATCTACTTATCTTTAAGCACTAAATATGTGCTCAAAGAGCACGCGACTTTTGCGAGCTTTTCATAAGATATACACTTAGGCAAGTACAAACAGTATTTGTTTCATTTATTGCACCATTTTTGAGATTAAAAATGCGATCGGTTTCGCATCACAAATAACTGTAATATTTTTACAACTTACATTTTTCATACCTTAAACAACATTATTCCAGAGGTAGGTTGGCGTCAATGCACGCGGCCGGCCGTAAAACTATAGCCAAAACCAGTAACAGCATGGACGGCAGTAGAGTCCAGGATATATGGAAGAGTAGTACATACTGTTCCGACCCTACGCAAGTGGAAAAAGGGCAGGTAGATGATGAAACAGCATTATACAAAATATTCTACTTGAGTGTATACGTTGACAACAGCACTAATAAATTTTTATTTTCATTTGACATTTTATAGTCTTCTTAGATCATAAATTAGGCTTCTATCAATAAGAAATTTATATTATTGTCACGAGTTTAGGCGGCATAGATAATTAAGTCAATGTTATCGTTAAATACTAAAAAAAAATGAATAAAGATCCCTAAGTTGAAATTCACAGACCAAACTAGTTTGTGCTCATTCAAGACTAGTTTTTATGAGAACTTTTTGCCTTTTGAATTAATAGTGTACACAAATCCTTCGAGTAGTTGATCATTCGTTCCGTAGTTAATTAGGAGTTTCCTTCTTTGGCTGGTACGCGGCATCATTACAGGACTTGCGGGTTCCTAGTAGCCTAGGATCAGGAGAGAGAGCGAGCGTAAAAAAGATATACATAGTTGGTCCCTAAATAAAATGATTTACATTCTATACCCACACTGAACCGGTTGATTACTTGGTGTGAGATATATGATATAAATACATGATGATTTAAATATTTGTCATACTTCTTAACTTATTGTTATTATTATTTGTCATTTATTAAGCAACCGGAAAAAAGGAAGAGATTTCAAATCGCTTGAATGTTTTTTTTAATGTTTGTTACCCCAGAACTTCGAACAGATATTTATGAAATATCTAAATTTTTTTGTTAGATAAGGGACATTCGCACGTGGGTCTCATTTATTTTTTAATGTGATTGAACATTGGGTTTCGAAGATATATCGAAAATTTTATAGTCGATTTAGGACAAGCCCTGTTTGGGTTTAATGGACTTGTAATGAGATGTACTATAAAAGAGTGAAGACAAATACACAAGTCGCAATACGAACAGATAAGACACATAATTCTGAAGTCGGTTTATTTTAAATTAAAATATTATTTTTGTTAACTAGATTTTTTACAACATTGTGTGCTATGGCACAAGCCATTGGGTCATTACTATATATTACTTAACAATTCTTTAAAAGAGAAGGAAAAACTATAATTTCGTTTCACTTAATTTTTATATCTAGCTCTAGCTGTTACTCTACCCAGCGGTATTACTCACTCGCGGTACACATGCGTATCGATTAGTACTATTTTATTCTTCTCAGCTGCTAAAGGTCGTGGGTTCGATTCCCACTCAGGACAAACATTTGTGCGCATGAACATGTCTGCTTGTCTTGTGTCTGAGTCCAAAAGAGCTCAATTTTGTTCAAAGAGCGCAGCGAAAGCATGTCGCTGAAGACATGGTTTCCCGAGCTTCTACGG
>DWLR01003950.1:0-12757 GCA_018246295.1 Papilio alexanor hazarajatica
TCGTCTGGTAAACAGGATGTGCTGGCGCCGATGTCTTTATGACAACACCGAGACATGAGAGGGAGCTATAACTACCTATTGAAGCTGCAAAAATATTGCCCGTCACCATTCCTAAACTGATAATATAAAATGTTGCCATTAATATTGCATTGAAATGGTTTTCCCTATTTACGAAATGTCATGTAATATTAAGTTGTATTTTGAGAAATAAATAAAAAAAAAACATATGGAACTAAAAATAAATGATACAACAAATTGAAAAGGGATCGGAAAGTAAATAGGGAGATACTAAGCTGACTTCGTATCGCGCCTTGTTTGCGGATATAGTCAGTCAAGCTATAGGCTATATTATTCGAGGGACTACTCACTCGTTTAAAACTTTTCGAATTGCGTATTTTGTAAAGATTAAAATAATGCGTAATATTTTATTGAAATAAAAAAAACATTTACCCCAATGATTCACTCGAGTCATAATTTTTACATAAGTATGTGTTCTACAAAATATATGTAGTTTCGATGTGTCTCTTAGCCTACATAGAAGAAGTTATCGCTTCGTTGTAAAATTCTATTCATATTCGGGAATCTTAAATTAATTTTATTATGTAACCAACGTTATTTAAATTTAAGCTACATCTTGATATGTTTTTAACTAATAACGTAACACTTAAACCCGTAACCCCCTCTGAGTTGGTTGGGCAGAGATTACTTTCCACTCGGCGCGATTCTGGCGCGCCTCTCTCAGTTCTTCCACCTTCATAAATCTACGTCATCGTCAATTATTGTTACTTCTTATATCACTTTTGTTAAGGATGTTATTAATTTTAATCGATATAAGTTTTTCTGGGACATCCCATAACCCTGGCATATTTAAACTAATGTGCCAGAAATTCATATTAAAAATGCATTAATTACACTGTAATATTTATTTGAGAATGAATGATGTACATTGTAAAAGTGCTCTTGCAAAATATTTGATCAAAGTAGGCATCTCCGTTCTTCCACCTAACGAAAGATTTTTGAATTCTATTTCACTTCAGCGCCGGCCTCATCCCGGAAAACGATTTCTCTTTCGCTTCATAAACGCATATGTCATTAGTTACGAATTGGCTCCATGTCTGAATCTAGCTTTGTTAAGCATTTTCATATATTTTGAAAGGGATGAATATGTAAGAGGTATGGAATCAAAACTGGTTAGCGGGTTAAACGGAATTAGCTGGTGGATTGGTTTATTCATTAATACATCATAATATAATTGCATATTAATACGAACTGCATATTTATTCACTAATCGGTCCACCTATTTTCGATAGTTTTTGTATTATGTATTTTAAAACGACATTCAACTAGAAACGAAATATATAAAACATTAAAATGAACAGTTGCACTTCACGGTATTTTACTCCCGGTGTTCTCGACTTGTCCTAATTAATAAATCTCTATGGGAGATCATTGAGCGCAAAATAATACTTCATAATTTTCTAACTGCGTTATTTTGCACTTTTATAGCAATTAATTCTTTAACGTATATAAAAAGAAACTATGAATACATATACAGACATAAGGACTCCTTGCGTTATCTCTAGTTTACATAAAGACTAGAGTAGAGTATCACTTTCCCGGTTTTCTGGAGAGTATAATAAATTGAAAAGCAGGAAATCACGCCTCCAAACATTTCTAGACCCAGTTGGTAACTAATTCAAAGTAGGATCATTTGAAAAAGAAAAATATGAGAAATCTCCATTGAAAGTTTCATAAAATTTGCCTTTCGAAAAATTAAGTTATTACAAAATACAGTTATATTATAAATTAATGGACCTGAACATGCAATTTAATAAGTTATCTTATCTAACAATTATGTGCCTTTGTACATAATATACAAACGTATGCAGAGTTGATTTTAAATATAATTAAACTGCAAGAAAATTCTTGTTTTACAAAAAAAAATGTACACGTAGTTACCTCTAAGATTATCTCAACCAAAAAGAATAAAAACCCTTGTAAGGATTTACATAACCCTTATCTTAAAGAGTTCATGAGACAGAAAATCTTTTTCCTCATATAATCAGACATACGATAAAAAAAAACATCATTTAGTTAATTCGTCACAAACTTGTTACGAACGTTAAATATTTGGTTAGGTTTTTACGAAATGTATAGTCATTAAAATTTTATTTTCTAACTTATTTTTATCCTATATAACCTAATCTGTATCCTTTTAACCATTAGGTACCTCTTTTATATAACCATTAAATTTCGTCATTAAATCAATTTGATACAACAGCTTCTCTGTATGTTTTACTAAGGCTTTAACCTTCCCATAAGCAGTTATAATAAACGGATAAGTAAAACTTAATTCCTCTATCGAATTTAGAGGCTACTAACGAGCGATACTGGAAATCAAAGCTTAACTAATAACTGAGACGTCTTGTTCTCTCCACTGCCTGATACCTATCGACGATCTATAGATAAGCCGATTTACAAGACGACTTTGACAAGGCTCCAACAACTAAGACAATGATCTTCAAACCCTTATGGATAAGTAGTACAAAAAACAAACATTAAAACATAAAACAAATCAAAAATAATGAAGGTTAAGTTTTTTTTCTTTGCATTGGCTAAATTTAATCTAAGGGAGGATAACCATGTTAATTAAAATTAAAGTAAATGTTTACATTTCCATATAATAATAGTGTGCAGTAATCACAGACACGGTTTCTATATAGTTTTTGTTTACTTTAGTAAAATAAATACTAATAACAACAATTAGTAGTGACCACAGAAATTGAAAATCATCAACTCGAAGCTTTTTGTAATAGTGTTGCCCGCGGCTTCGTACGCGTTTCTTACTTATTTTCCTAGATGAAAGTTTGTGTAATTTTATTCCTTGACATCTCTTATTAACATTTATAAGAGAGGAATTTGATGAACTTTTTTACCTCCGTAAAATATATTTAATTTTTTTTGTAATAAAGAGTATCCTATATTCTTCCCAACACCTTAGAGAATATGTGTACAAAGTTTCATGATGATCGGTTAACTATAGTTTTTACATGAAAGCCTAACAAACAAGCAAACTTACATTGACATTTATAATATTTATTAGTAAGGATATATAAGAAATAAGAACTCACCGTTGGCGCCACTATCGTATGAGAAATTTACTACTGTGTCAAAATTTCTGCCGAATGGGACTCGTAGTTTTGTTTCTTTTTTTTGACACTGTTTCAGCGCAATCCGAAGGAGTTTCTGCGTCGTTTCGTGACCATCAGCGAAACATGGATCCACTGGCATACACCAGAGACCAAGAAACATTCGAAACAATGGACTTCACCCGGCGAACGTGCTCCGAAAAAGGCGAAGACTATCCTATCGGCCGGAAACGTAATGGCCACCGTTTTTTGGGATTCACGAGGTGTGATCTACATCGACTACCTGGAGAAGGGCAAAACGATGTGAAACAACCACAGAAGATAGAGATATGCCTCACCGATTCTTTAGAAGTTGGAGCATCGCTGGGTCGAGTGTATTAAGGTAAAAGGAGACTATGTTGATATATGAGAAATAATTCGCCACTTTTCCTAAATTTCCGTTTTACTTTTATAGGCTAAGTACTTTTCGTACTTTAGAAGCTTAAAGTCTTGGTAAAAACTATAAATTCGTCTTGTATGTAAATGCTTGAAACACTTTTACAATTTATAACGTCATAAATAACGTTTTATTGTGAAATTGCGGAAGTATACTGAAAATTTATTAAGTAATTAAGCTGTTATGAATTCATTAACTAAGCTCTAGTAAAAAGTCTTTGTAAAAATATTGTAATACATAATTCCTTATTCCATTCATTTTGAACTGTCAAACTTAAAAGGTACAAATAATAAATACTTTAAAATAAGTTACAAATAAGACTAATTAAAATGGCGAAATGAAATTAAAAATTAATTTAATTTAAGAAAAATCTTTTCAGCTCTTCTTAATGACTTTATTTTAAACTTCGAATGTAATAAATATCCATAAAAACGTAGATATATTTAACATTTTAAACTAAAATTGTATTTCATGTATATTATAAAAACAGTTCCCCGCGATTTCGTCTGCGTGGAATTAAATAAAAAGTGATTAATATACAAAGAAAAGAAATATAAAAATATAAAAAAGAACTGCACATTTTCCCTAGATAAAAAGTACCACGTACTAACCACCCTATCCGTTTTTCAACAATTAACCTCATAATAATATTTCAGTTTAATAAATTATAATATTTCCCTCTGAATCACCATCTATTAGTGAAAATTGTTTAAAATCGACAGCCACATGTGGCAAGAGGACTTTGTTTTATATGAATGAACTGGAGGTGGGACGTATATACTGGAACAGGTTTTGATAATAGGTTTCCCTCAATACGTGTAAGTACCGAGTATGTGGGGACTGAAAGAACGAGTATCGAGTATTTAGAATTATGTAATGTGGCATAACTATTGTATATCTATTTAACTTCGTTGAAGTATGTTGTATATCAGAACTATTTTGTTTGTTAGAAGTTTTTTGTTTGCTTGAAGTATTTTGTATGTTGTAAGTTAAATAATGTGTTATAAGTATTTTGTATGTAATAAGTATTTTGTGTGTTAGAAGTATTTTGTATGGTAGAAGTAAAATACTTGAATATGTATTGTAGAAGTGAAACTGATAGTACGGTGTAGAATGGGAGATTTCGTGTGGTTTTTACTTGACGACGAAAAAACCAAGCGCCATTTCGAAACTTATGAATGATGAATGTTGTGGGAGAAGTTAGCAGTTTTTTTTTTCGTCGTTAGGTAAAACTTGGAAAGTTTTGGCGAGCAGTTGGAGGAAATAGTTTTTTTTTCGTCGTCCGCGAAATCGAAAATTTTCGTCCTCACTATACAGAAAGTTGATACTTCTAAATACCACTAGGAACTAGTATTTGGAACAAGTATTTGCAAATACTCGTACTCTAAGTACGCAATTTACCTAGTATATCCCATCTCTAAAATGAACACTGGAACACATGGCTTGCAAGCGTCCATCGATGCGGGTGTTGTTTTTGCAGCGTGTACTTTTAATTTTTCAGAACTTCTAAGCTAAGTCAAAACGATATAGTGCAAAATCCAATTATAATCTACATTCTACAATTCAAAATTCCTAATACGTTTATTTGATAAAATAATATCGTAAGTAACGTAAGAATTTTTAATAATTATTTTTAAAGAAGAAATGATTATTGTGAGACAACCACAGAGGATAGAGATATGCCATGCCAAAGTTTTATTTAAAAACTTTTGAAATCTACAATTCACTCCTACGTTATTTTTATACATCTCCCGTGGTCCCATCAAAGTAAGCTATGACAGCAAAATTTTATTGCAAATTTTATTACGTGTACTAAATTTTAATTACAATGAAATATACTCGTAGATAGAATTAATCTGGAATGAATTATGAAAGCGCCAATAGCCTAATGGTTATGGTACGGACTGCCGATCGTGAGGTCGTGGGTTCAAATTCCGCCATTCGACTATTGTGCTTTCCATATCCTAGCACATACTTTAAGCTTAGTTGGAATGGAAAACACTCTCTAACTGATGGTGAAGACAGTTTTAAAATTTTATAATAAATTAAACTATATCTATCTATATCTATATATTTTCCTTTTCTTGAAACTTTATGCACTATGCTTTGACATTATTTTGATGTTTTAGATTTTTTTGCCTCATTCCTGTTCAGCTAGTAAATAAAATCCTGTATGGTGTTCAAATAACACGAATCCAGCGAAATAAATATTTCTCATTAAGAATCTTAACTAAATTACGATGAAATGTAAGCAGTTCAATAGGTGGATATTTTCCTCGTGAATGAGTGCAATACAGAGCTCTTTCGAACTTCCATTTAGACATTCAATTTTATTTTCTCATGCTCAAAGCGCAATAACTAACAGTTTTTATGTTTAAATTTATCTTTTTAGGTGTCTTGTCGTCTTATACTTACATGTTCTGTATAGGTATTTTCAAAGACATGACAGGACAAAGTAACAACGCACCATAGCAATATTAAACAGATCCACAACACACAACATAACACTATAATGCATGTATATTAAGAATTGACAAAATCTATAAATTCTAGATTTATAAACAGTACTAGCTTTTGCCCGCTACTACGTCCACATCGAAATGTTTCTGTTGACAGCATTTTTAATATTTTTAAGATACTTCTTTTACAAATATTACACACATGAACTGCTGTGATTTACTGCAAATAACTTATTACGTTTTTATAAACTATTTTTTTTCTTTTCCATCCTTTGCTAAGACTAAGATTTTAGGGAGCTTGTTCAGCGCATCGTTCGAGAGATGAACGGAGAGACCCGTGCTCGCGCGGCTTTTACTAACCATATACACATGTTTTCGATACGTATAGTAAACATATACCGATTTGTTTTCTCTACACATATTCTCATCCCCTGTTTCATCCGAAAATCGACATTTAAAAACGAGAATAAATATTTATTTACTTATCAACTTATCAAATGCCTAAATACAAATTTTCATGGTTTTATTTATTTTCCTTACAAACTTTCATCGCGTTTTTTACAACAAAAGGTAACTTATGTCCCTTTCCAAGGTCTAGTCTATTTTTGTACTAAATTTTATCAAAATTGGTTTCGTGGTTAAGCATGAAAATATGATTTTGTATCGAATTCCATACGAACTTTCATCCCCTATTTCATCCCCCCACAGATTGAATTTCAAAGAAGCTAAAATATTTTATATATGTATTAATAAAAAAATATTTTATTAATATTTTATAATACAGATACAAATATCCAAATACATTTCAAAATATTGGTTTCATACCTACACTCGTATAATAGCTTTCAAAAAGTTTTTATTGGCGTAAGCTCACGGAGGTGTCGCCCTCTTTGTTTTCACATTTATTTGGGATTATCCAAATAGTATTTTGTTAGGGTTGCAACTTTGGAATGTTTAACAGAAATTTCGATGTTGACCTATTATTTAATTATTATATTAAATATTATTGACTAATATAAGCATTTATACGTTTTTCTTTTCTGCAAAACTGTTACAATAATTTTTCTCCTTCTTTTTATTTATAGATTGCTCCAAGTCTAAATTCATAATTTCTACCCACCCCTCTGGTTCACGGACGTGGATGTTATGTTACCTAAACATTTAAATAAAGGAAATGTATTCCAAAATATCCCCATTCACGAATCATAAGATGAAAATATTGAATGTCTAACACTAATTTATTTTCATACAAAAAAATCAACCAAATTCGTCAGATAAATACGGAGGTGTTTATGTTTACTATAAAAATAGGAATTTCAAGGATCGTCCTGCAATTTAATCATAAGTGAATAACATCAGAAGAAGCGACACTCGAGGCGTCGGTACGAAGTGGTGCCGAGAAATAATTAAGAACTCGATTGCTTTAAGAAAATGTAAGTTGACAAGAACGACAAAACGATAATAAATGTAAATGATTACTTTTTGGCTCCTTGATATTAGGTGTCAGAGATACCATCAAATTTGTCTTCCAAATCAATATGTGTAGCATCTATAATATTTAACCTTTGTTGACTAAAATTACTTTATTTTATTTAAAATTCCTTTGCCAACATTGCTTAAGTACTTATTAGGACTTATCTATTGACATTATAAAGAGGAAAGATTCAATCGTTTGGTATCCAAAAAACACTTCTTTCACCAATAGAAACCTCTTTGGTCAGCGTAGATTCTTCTTATTTGTCCATCTCTGCTCGAACGGTGCTGGGACGAGTTGCTAGTAGTAGACAAAATGTATCAAAATAATTTATCACTACAGAAAAAGTTGTACTGGATGACAACGAACAGATCTTTGTGGTAATTCAAGCCTGTAAGACTAAGTCCAAATGTAGGCGTCTGTTGGCTGATAATATTGAATTGAAATTAGGCTGAACATAAAAATTAGTAAACTATTCTTTGTAAAAGTACATTGACTACATTTAATAGCGAAATGTGTATTTAGGCACTTGATAACAAATAAATAGACATTTGTTCTAGCGTTTTTGAAATTTCGACATACTTGGAAAATAGTAGATGAATTTTAATATAAAAATCCAAACAAATCTGTCCATGTTACTATACGCATATTTATCGGAAACATATGTATGATTAGTAAAACTGCTGTCTTAATATGTACCCATCGCTAAACTTACTTTGCTAAAGCATAATATTTATGTTTTAGCAAAGGATTGAAAAACAATAACACAGTTTATAAAAATGTATTACAACAAGCTATATGCAGTAAGCCACAGCAGTTGTCACGTGTATTATTTACAAAATAAGGTTCCTCAATAATAAGTTAACAAACGTAAATCTATGAATAATAAACAATTCCAGAAATAAGTATCTCGTGAAAATGATGTACGAGCTCCCAATATTCAGTAATACTGGAGTTCAAACAAAACAAATAGGGCGTGAAATCGAAAGAGAACCGACGGTCGAGTAAAGTTCTCGGGATCAGATGTGCGGGATCGTAACGCGCCGCGTTGATCATGACGTGCTCACTTAATAAAAGTGCTAAAATTCAATGGTCAATACGTTGAATCGTTGAATTTGTTAGAAAAAAGATGTAATATTGCAAAGAACAATCTAGGTTGTGGATAAGTCAGCAATAAAGCGGTGCAACGCTAACGGAGCGGTGTAACTATTGTACTACCGTGAGTTCGTACCGCCGAAACATTCACATAAAAATATGTTTTGATCTCAAATTTATTCAACAACTGAATATCAAATTTTAAAAAATCTCTATTGTATACTGATGATAATGGATATTGATGTTCGATTATTGACAAATAACGTGTTTTTATTTCTGTTTCGGCAGTGAGAATTCACGGTGATGACATAAAAAGACATTTCTCATTAAAAATAATGAATACCTTAATTTGTTTCATTTCCTGGTACATTTATCCCTAAAAAGTTTACGAGTGTAAATACTTCGAAGTGTACAGTCAAAAGTAGGTCACATTTATTACCATTGCTCGCAGCAAATATTGAGAGGACGCCATATTAAGAAAATAGCAATTCCGTGAAATTATTCCTTAATTTTCCGTAATTCAGAATCAACAACTAAGTCGAGCAGGAAAACAATTTTTGAATGCCGTGAGCTTTACTTCTCGACCGCTACAAAATACGATTGCTGGAAAATATGATTGTTTTTCTTGTGGACAAGTATTACTGTATCAAGTAATCAATTAAATTGTAATTTTAAATATAGCAAGTCCGACTAATTCCGGCTAACCCCGGCTTGCCAATAGTGCAACTCCACTCAACCCGTGAATGTCGTATGTGCCGACTAAGAGATATTGTCACTGAATATGCAGCAGTTTTCTATTAACATTTATCAGTGGAATATTGATGCACATTGAGCGATCGTAAGTGGTTTGTACAATATATTTCTACCCTCACAGCCGTAAGATAGCGGCTATACCACCAGCGATAATTTTTGAGAAGAGTTGCCTTCAGGCAGGCGGCCGGACGTAAAAACTATAACCCCTTATAATCCATCTCAGCCTATGATCGTCCACTGCTGTACGTAGGCCTCTCCCATTGATCGCATCATTGGGGGGAAATGTGCCGTAATCGCTACGCTTGGCAGGCGGGTTGGCGATCGCAGTATGTTCCACCCTACTAAGAGAAGCTGCGCTGCTGCCCGTCCTCCGGTGGTCTTTACATCCAGACTCAAGACAAACAGACATGTTCATTTGACACAAATGTTTGTCTTGTGTGGGAATCGAACTCACGACCTGCGGCGCGAAAGGCAATCGGTCAGTCGACCCCCTAACAATATAAGGATATTACTTCTACCGCGTGTACTATTCATTATTTCTATGTGGTGTGATAATAGATACCTAAATATAGTATTAATAACAAACAAAACAAAACCCTTTACAACAAATATTTCAACGCGATGTAGTAAATCTTTTTATGTGAACGTCTTGGATACTAGATATTATGTATTTAGAGCGAATCTCCATCGGGGTCGCTGTTCTGTATTAATAACGCAATATACGGCTTCTATCGAATGGACCACGCCGCCTGCATATAAAATATATTCGATAGTAACTAGCAAATATTCCATATACAAAAGTATTCCTTTAATCAAATAACATAAATATTATTAGACTACTCCTTGACTTTTGGTATTGATGTGTTTTATTATTAACCTTGCCCCGCAGTTATACTGTTGTTTTGTTTGTCGAAGACCGATGTTAATTAGCTTATGTGACCTTCTTTGAACATAGTTTGTTAAAAATTGCTTGACTGATTTAACGGTCTTCATCAAAAATGACAACATAACTTTGTAGAAACGTTTGACACTTGATTGATCTATTATCTATCGTAATATTTGTCGTATTTGGCTTGTTAATATATATTTGAGAGCAATAGTTCACATAGCTATCAATGTAGTATACAAAATTACCTTTCAATCCAAAATAATTCATAATTATTCAGAACCATAGAAATAAATTAAAACACTACACCTTACAAGGTTTTATCACATTGCAGGAATCTCGAAGTATGTATATCGACAATTGTGTGTCGATAAAATAAAAATAATAAAATTGTCACTTTCAGTTATTTCATTAATTATTAACTATATTCTCCATTCATCGAAAACTAATGATACTGATCCGCCATCTTTTATGTATATTATTGAAATTTGAATGTCAGTGCGAGTGTTCGAGTATTAGAGTGCGTAATATTCACCATTTCCATATTTTTATTTATTTCATCGATTTTAGTCCCTTTATTTCTTACCGATACAGATTAAAATAAAAACTGCATACATCGACAACAAATTGATCAGTAATGCAGTACTAGTCATCAGTTGAAAAGCTGTCAAATCAGTTAAGCTATTTTTAAAACTACACTAATAGGACTGTCAAATGCAATTTTTTTTTTATTTAATTTGTAGATAGTATAAGCACAATCAAACAAACTTTTACGCTTTATGTAATGTTAGGTATACTATAGACAGCATTTTTTTACTACAAGAGACGTCTCAAACTTTGCCAAAATAGTAGCAACCGTTGCAAAAAGGCCGATCCAACCATAAACCACAGATCTTGTTCTTTATTGTTTGAACTATAAAAAGATATTGCCATAATACTTAAGCTAAATAGTTACAACTCTATAATGTAATAGAACAATATGAATATTAGATAAAATATGAAAGATTTAGACATGATTATATTATTTTCTAGTTACTTTATTAGTATTCAAATTTTTAACAAAAGTAAAACCGACATCAAATTTACGAGTATATGATGTTATTTATAATTCATTAGGTCATTTATAGCAGCGGTACGTCTCATTAAAAGCATGTTCTGTACTTAAAACCACATCTCTTACGTACACAAATTCTTAAAATAACCGCTGTCCGTCTTGTACAAATAAATAAAAAATATCATACCAAGAGAAATTGTCACGGGTCGTACAATATCTCCCGATCCCAATCTCCGTTCGCAGACATTTTATTTGCAAGTTCGCTGCAAATAGGGCTCGTTGTTATTACACCCGCACTCGGATTATGGAAATTTCCATCTTCTTGACAAATTATTTGAAAAGTCTAGAAAAATTACGATGGTATTTATAACTTTACTTGAATTAGTTTATAAGTATAGAAAATGGAAATGTTATAAATTAATCACGTCTATAAATTAAGTCTAACAAGCAACAGTCAATTTAAAAACCACTGTAGCCCTTTGATACTCCAAGGAAGAATACGAACACCTCACTGTTCAAAATCGGTCAAGCAACGGCTACAAGATTTCACAATGAAACGGACATACATACTACATCTGTCAGTGTGATATTAAAAAATAACTATATGAACGTATGCCATGTTCATTACATCACCAAAGCTACGAAATAATATACAAAAGTTAACAAGTTACTTCACAAACGAGACAAAATTTCCTTCAGTCATAATAGAATGACCGAAATTATGCGACACCAAACTGCGTTTGTAAACTTAGTAACATCAAAGCGGTTGAATGTTTAAATAATTGTTGAACTTTGTACATCCGCTCCCATTGAAGCGTTCAGTTGACAACAGGATTAGCCGGGAGGCAAAGAACACTTAAAATTTGAGATTAAACTCCCACCATAAACAAAGCCTATATGCCCTGTCTATATGCCCAGTAAACCATTTAGGAAGAAAGACATTGCCTATTAACTAAAAATATTGCATATAATTTGTTTACACAAATTTATCAATTGTTCTTAATTTTTAAATGGTTTTCTTATAATTATTTAAAATATCAATATTTATTTATTAAATATATTTTTTAAATATTATTTTCAATATAGATTCATGATTTATGACGTCATATAGGTTGTTTTTTTTTCATCCGACAAATTGTGACCTCCTGTAGCCTAAAATGACTTGACCAATTTTGAAGAGTGAGGTGTCACTAGATTTGCATTCTTCACCGGAGTGCCAAAGGTAAAAAAATGATGTAAATATATGATAATACGAAAAGTTATGACTCGTTATCATTATATTCGATACATCATTACATTACATCGATCCGATTCGAGTTAGTCGAGTCGAGTTAGGTAGTCGAGTAGTGACACAGCAGTCGTCACTTTATATGTTTGTGGTTTTAGAAGTTTATTTCCTTAATATGAATTTACAATTCTCTTACATAAGGAATATACAAGAAAAAAATATA
>DWLR01003951.1:0-12756 GCA_018246295.1 Papilio alexanor hazarajatica
CTTACAAAATTTAGGTCTTCATTTGTATCATCATATAGTTGCAAAATTTATTTCATCAACCAATTATGAAAAAAAAAAATGATTAACAGCTGTGGTATCACTACTCTCAGTAGGCATATTTTTAACTTACCATGCTCAATGGCATTGACACGTCTGTTAGTAATCTTGATGACCTCATCGAGAGTAACAAATGAGGTCTGCAACGAAGCAAGCTCAACAAGCAGCTTGACAGCGCTCTGGAAGTTCTTCTTCAGCTTGGACAGTTGTTGACCACCGCGGGCAAGACCGGCCAACTCGTATGTATCTGAGCCATCTTGGTAAGACTCAAAAACCGGGAGTGTAACACCTAAAAAGTAAAAAAAGTAATTAAGTATTATTTATACGGTCTAGTTAAAGTATGGGGGGATTGAATCTATCAACAAAATGCAAATTTCTACAAAATAATCTTTGAGTGCACATTGATTTTGCGGTCAACAACTTTTCATTTTAGTGGATTCTTTTACAAAATGGGTTGAATTAATACCAACTAAAATTACTACAAGTTCCTGGTGGATTAATAAACTGAAAGATATTTTTACTACATTTGGATACCCTAATATTTTACTATCAGATAATGAATGTCAATTCATATCTTATGACTTTGAAACGTTTCTGAAGGAATCGGGCGTTACTCACCATACTACGGCCCAATACCATCCAGCCACTAATGGCCAAGTGGAAAGTTATGTTCAAATGATCAAGAAATCCTTGAATAGTTTGAAAAATCAAGGCGGGAATTCGACAGATAAATTGAGACTCATCAAGACTCAGTTGAGGCAAATTTCAAACCCAAAAACGGCCAAACGCCGTTTCAGCTAATGTTTGGCCGGGACATACAAACGAAAGTACACATATCGTTTCAAAAGAATAATCCAAGTAATCACTTAATAGACTTCGAAACTAGCAAGACGTTTAACCCGTGAGATCAGGTCCAAATATGCTGTTATGGAACTAACAAGTGGGAATTTGGAAAGGTACTTCGCTGCATTGGGAGGTTACATTACAAAGTCAACACTGAAAATGGAAAGGTGGTGCGGCGACATGTGAACCGAACGCTTCAGGCCCGAGCAGTAAGGCTTTCATGGAAAGAATTGGCAGCGGAGGACTGATATGTATCCTCTTTCTTAGCTTCTAATTACCATAGTAATGTCATATAAACAGGGATGTTATTAAAATAATAAAACAGTTATAAAATAACAATTTTCTAAATTATTTATATAATACAACCCTTAAGTATTAGTTTTTTCATTTGGTGTTTTAGTAATTAAGACTTTGAGACTAATTAACTATCGAACTAAGTACTGTATTAGTATTAGTTGTGCATAAATAAGTGTAATTATGTACCTGCTACATTGTCCTTCTTGGAGCGAATCTTAATCTGAGCTTTAGTGACATTCTGCAGCACAACCTGGTTGAATTCTCCCGTTGTAAACTTGGCTTCAGCAAGAGAGAATGCAGCTTCTTTCATCACCTCACCCATAAGGGTTTTAGTCTGTGAATAGAACAATGAAAGAGTTCAAAGAAGAAATAGATGTCAAATATGTATTGATTTGTAAGTGTTATGTCAATTATTAACTTTTGATATTATGATGATTTTTATTCATTGTTGTATTTAACTTCAAAAATAACTAAAAAAAAAATCTGCGTAACTAGTGGAAACAAGAAATAGATGTTTCGTTTATATTGACATTTAGTATTTACTTACCTCAATAATTTTGCTCAAGATCAAACGGAACCTAACTTGTAGAGCATCAGCCTTCTTCTTCAGGAGACCATGGCCTTTTTGTGCTCCAGCCAATCGGCTTTTCATTAACATTTGAGCACTAAAACCAGAAAATACATATAAGATTTATTTTAATGACTAACGATTACATCTTTAATATTGAAAGCAAATGAAAAACTTACCCCCGGGAAGGGAAAATAGCCAATCTATCTTTTCCAGACATGACGATTTAGTTAAATATTGTCGTAAATCCTTTTTCAGGAATTATACTCCCAATCCCTATCACCTGATGACAGAAACGAATGTCGATAAAACTATTGTCTATGTTTAGTCTTGTGATCAGGCTCAAGTACTGAGAATCTTACAAGATTGAATATTCGAATATTGGATTTTTTAATGTTTAATGTATTAATAATAGCCACTACAAGAATTAACTAAATGATTATTGTGATAAGTTAAAAATTAGATGATACTTAATTAATTGTTTCTTTCAGTATAATACAAATCATATAGCGTAATATGGGATATTCAATTCAAAAATAGATGTCATTGTCAACTGTCAGTATCAATTTGTTGTGCTAAAGTGTCATTGAAAAGTTTTGTTTATTTATAAATAATAATAACTTTCTGTTAAGCTTAATATGATATCGATATCATCCCACAATGAGCTTTAATAATATAATGTGTAGAATTTGTCTTCAAGACGGAGCCTCATGTCCAATTTTTGAGAAAATTGAGAATGTTAAAGATGACATTCAATCAAAAATTTTAACCTGTTTACATGTGACCGTAAGTTTTTCTTAAAAATGGTGATAATTATTAAAATTAGTGTTAAATATTTTTGGTCATAGCTTTCAGTTGTTTTAACATGATTTCAGGTTGAAGACGTAGTAGGGTATCCCCGCCAAATATGTAAAAATTGCAATGAAACATTAGATGTACTTTGTAATTTCATAAATAAATTTAAACAGAGTTGCAAGGCGTTAGAAGATGGATTACTTGGTCTTAAAAAAGACAGTGCAAATAGTAATTATGACTCAGATTATGATTTCGGAATTAATATTAAAACTGAGTCTCTAGATGTTCAAGATTTGGATGCTAATAAAATATCACCTATAACAACACAAGCTAAGGTTAAAAATAACCAAACTAAAAGAAAAAAACTAGTAAAAAAGGTATTGCCTAAAAAAACAATTAATAAAGTCAAAAGAAATACAGTAGCATCCTCTATTTTAGAGGGTGAGTTTTCATGGAATGGAGAACAGTGGTGGTAAATTATCTCTGTATGTTTTATGATACTAAATATAAGCAAATTGTGCCAAAACAATGTCACATCCAGGAAAAGTACCTTCGATTTAGGAAATTTTACTGAAAGGAGATTTAATAAAAAAAAAAACAATTGAAGTGTTTGAATACACTTAAATTGTTTTATTTAAAATTCCAAAATTTATAATCAAAAACCACCTGTCTGCATGGAGAATCTAAATGGCAAAAATGTGAAAAAATTAAACAAGTATTTTATAACACCAATGGAAAAAATTCTTGATAGGATTGGTTCTAAGTAACATAGCATGTTATGTGAAAGAAGTAGTATGAAATTATTACAAGAGTCAAAATTTGTACGCTGCAGCATTTATGACTTTTTGACCAATTGATAAATTAATAAGATTTTATTGAAATAATAATAACAATAAATTAACTTACAAAATTAACATTCAAAACCAAATGCTGTTTGCTTGCAAATTTTCTATATGATACAGTATGTTATAGTTCATTTGAAGATAAAATGTTAAATTTTATCTAACACCTAGTGACCGGCCCCGGACTAGCTTCTTCGACTTCGCATGGATATCAGAGGATATTTTATCCAATATTTTTTTCTGAAATATGCATATTGGCATGTGGTTAATTCAAAAATCAATGTCTTAATTTTTCAGCCAATTTATAGATAAGCTTAATAAATTATTGTAAACCTTCCCCATTAATCCCCATCTATTATTGATAACTGAATAAAATCGACAAACAGAAGGAACACTCTTATAATATGAACACAGTACGGTGTTCATAATTACATGAGCCACGCACTTTTTGTTTACTAATTTTTAATTATTTTGATCTTCTAAACTATTTGCCAAAATGATTTAGTGTAAAAGATAGTACAATCTACATTTAATGCCCTAGCTTACTAACATATTTATTTAGATAAGGATTAACATTGAATTAAAAAAAATGCATTGTAATTAACATACAATTTTTTATTTAATTTTTTACATAAAAATAGTTATTGTGAGTCTCATGGAAAAGATTTATGTTATTGCAGACTATTCTGTATATCTATAAAAGAGGAATATCCCATCATATACTATATTGTTATACCTCGAAGGTATTATAATTTTCGATGAAGTCCCAGGTGGCTTGATGTTTTCCGACATTTTCAACAATTATCGCCATAATTTACACAAACCCTTAACAAATTATACCTGCATCTAAGCCTTCCTAATAATTCCTAAAAAATCACTGCAATTTGGTGAAATCCACATGAAAATCTGTTCAGCGGTTTTTGAGTTCATTGCAAATAGTCAGACAGACAAAACTAGCAATGAGGGACTGTGTTTTAAAATATGTTGTTTTCTTCTTTCTTTTGCAGTTTACATACATTTTTCGATTTAACAAACTTGTACATATGCTTAATATCACATTTGTCGTTTAATTTTGCATACTCACCACTATAAACTTATAAAACTTGTAGATTGATTGTGATTTTAAATGTAAAATGTACTGTCCTGTCATAGGTGTACATAACAGGAAAAATTACATTCTATGTAATCATGTATACTAGTTACATTCACTTTTGGTCATTCATACATAATTTAAATAAATACGTAGTGATGCTATGTTATTTGGAGAAAAACAATCTTTTTTATTAATCCCTTCAACAGTCTTGGTTTTACTGCTATGTTGTATTGAATATTAATTTTTATTTTAATATTTCATGGAACCCATATCTCGTTTAAACAAGATTTCTTAAAATTGTTGAATTCAATGCATATTCTTTTTAAAATTAAAACAAATCTCCTTTATGTAAAACAACTGTACTTAGTGAGAACAACGTTTAAGGTTCTTCTGAATGTGACATCACCATGGGACACTGTAGTTCCTATAAATAACTCAACCACTATAAAGGATAATATTAAGGTTGTGTCCAAACTAAACAGTCAGTTTAGATTGTCAGTTGCTGACTGTTAGCGAGCATAACACTGTTTGTTTTTTACTAATGACCAATTTTTGTTCTCATAAAATCGACATCCATTACACTGACAGGAGTGAACACAAAATGCCATATGATTTACCATTTACACCGAGGTTCTTGGGGAGTCTGCCCACAGTTGGCTTTTGATAAAACTGTCTGTTTAGTATTCACCCGATCCTTTGTTTAAAAAAGATTGCTATTTTTATTTTATATATTTTTTAAGTTATGAATAAAGAACTATTTGTTTTTTATATATTTTCTTTATGTTAAATATAAAGAACTATTTGTAACAATATTAGCAATTAAGGGCTACACTGCTTGGGTATATTTTGCCTGTATATTAGAATTCTTATTTTCAAATCCTGGTTTATATGTTGCATTGTATTAATAACAATTTCGTTTCAGTTTAAATGCAAACAAAACTGCTGACAGCTGCAAACCAAAACTGCAGAAAGTAAAAAAGAAAAAAGTACCGAAGGAAAAGAGACAACCTCCTACTAAACTCTGTGATCTGTGTGGAGAGATCTTTGAACGGGACAAACTATTTATGCACAGGAAAAGGGTCCATTTCAACAATCCCGCCAAATGCCTCATATGCTCACGGATTTGTTCCTCCAATTATTACTTAAACCGTCATATGAAGAGAAGACATGAAAGTAATAAGGAGTTTCCGTGCACCTCTTGCGATAAAAGTTTCGCATTCATAGGAGAATTGAGAAGTCACACGAGATATGTTCATGACAAAATAAGAAAGCCTAAAACATTTGCTTGTAAAATGTGTGATAAAACTTATAAATGTATGCAATCATTTGTTATCCATCAGCGATCTGCTCATACAGGTAGTTATCAGTCATTATTTGTTTTTAATAAAATAGCTTTTATCTTTTTTACTTAGATTTTTCAAAATTAATGACTTACATTTTTATTATAAGTATATACACAGCCATTTAAAAAAATTGTATGAAAAACACATTTGCACTTGCTTGAAATTAAGCATAAAATGAAAAGAAAATATGATAAGCCATATAGGACAGTTAGGGTCAGCCCTAGGGTAAAACAATCGAATAAAAGTAAAATAATTAGGTTGATGAAAAAGGCGCCAAAATCAATCTCGTTCTGCCTTGATTGAAAGCCGACGTTACTAATTGTGATGGAGAACCAGATGTCACAATTATTTACAAAATATAAACAACATAACATAATTTGTCGTTTTCAGGAGAGCGACCGGATATATGTTCAGTTTGCGGCGCCAGTTTCTACCACGCAATCTATTTAAAGGAACACATGCGGCTCCACACCGGCGAAACTCCATTCAAGTGTCCCGTTTGCGACCGAGGCTTTGCACAACAAGGCAACATGAAGAGTCATCTACGTATTCACAGGAAATCCGAATTAGATGCCGCCATGTTAAGCAAAATAAAACCAAGGTATTTAAAATTTCTTAAAGCTTAGCCAGAACTATAATTATATACTTAGTGAAATAATTTTTTATTTTGTTGATCAAAATAAAAAATAGTTCTAAGAAAACAGATTAAAAAATAATTTTGCTAAAGTTTAATAACGATGCCAGCATGGGTTGACAATATCCATTTATTCTTCAAAAATTGAACCTTTGTGATATAAGTGTTAGAGTTTGATATTTTGACTTTGTCCAGTTTTCACTCGGGCCATCTTTCTTAAAAATCAGCATATGGTTGCCTTGTGTCTCAGTTTAAGTTTTTAAGGTTAATTTCCATATTAAATTGTGCAATATAGTTAATAAATAAAATGTTAAGGTACTACAAGTAGCTATTTGTAAAATAATAAGTTTATTATTAAAATATAGTATTAGCACTATCTTTACTTGTAATTTATCTGAAATTGTGTTATTAATAAACTTGTTTACTTGATATCTTGGCGACTGGTGTTACCTGAAATCACTGAAGAAATTGTATTTTATTTTCTTGTTTTTTGAATGTTGAATTTGTTTACATTTTTTCTAATGACATTAAAATAAAAAGTAAAACTTATAGTACATTATTAAATCTTAGATTTCCATTTCTATTCCTGTCTAATAATCTGAAACAATAAGGCCCTTAATTAATAATAAAAGATTAAATTAAACTATCTTGAAAATAAAGCACAAAATACGTATGTAAAAATAAATGAACCCAGAAAAGGTTTTTATTGATTTTTGAAACTGTTTATAATATTAGACAATAAACTAAACTGATTATTCTAAGTGGTATAGAAATTAAGAAACCTGTTTATAATGTTGTTTAACTGATTAAATGAAGATTAATTAAACTTACTCTTTTAATGAAGCTGATATTTCCTTGAAACACTTTAATTTTTCCTCTTCCATACTTGTTAAATAATTAACTTTATTTATTTCAACTTCTTTCAGTCTTAATTCCTCGCCTTTAAGTTTTAGTTCTATAGCTCTTAGTCTCAACTCTTCGCTTCTCTGTTGAGATCTCTGTTTTTCTAAAGCTAGTTTTGTTCTTACTCTAAACTCTTCAAAAGACCTTGACTGTTTTTTAAATTTTTTATCTGTGAAATAAAACATTTTAAACCATTTTGACTTATAAATATACCAGTAATGTGTAAAAATGTTATAATTTCTTACTTTCAGTCTTTAATCTTTTCCCACTATCAGATATTTCATCACAAGGGTCAGATTTATCATCTGAAAATGAAGTAATGAAATATCACATTGCAATTATAAGCTTAGTAAGGATAGACTAATAGTATTTCTAAAATTCATTTTAAAAAATAGTGTATACCAACTAATTCTTCACTGTCACCATGGTCCCTTTTATGCCTTGCAAAATATCTTAAGGCTTTGTTGTCTTCTTCATCTGAAACCATTCTGTCATTATTCAACTGTGATTCATTGGACTCCTCTGCTAGAAATTCTAACCCATTGAGTTTAGCATCGTCAGGTATTTCCACTTTATGTATCTGAAATGTGAAAAATCATTTAAAAAGTGTGTTGTGTTTGTTCTTTGAGTCATTGCGTTAGATCTAATGATTTCTAGTTTCGTAAGTCGTTCTAGTAACTTTATTTCAAAGAAACTGGGAGGGAAAAATAAGTTCAGATTGTATCAAGAATTTTTTTATGGCAATTATTTGTAAGGTAAGTTTGACAAATTTATTCAAGTCACACTAGAATTTAACATGCATACTATTAATGATATGATATAATATCAGTTAATGGATTTCAAGATTCTTACCACTTGGAGCTGTCCATCAGTTTGGTCATCCATTGGGTACCCTATAATCCTGAGTAGTCTTAGCTCCAGATTTGACAGTGTTAGTGGTTGAGGCATAAATTCATAACATTTCTTCTTGAGCAGTACATCTGCTTTTCGTTTAGTTTTATTTTTCCAATCTGCCCACATCTATAAATGTTTATGAATTATACCTATATATTACAAGTTATATTTATAGACGTTTAAATACATCTAAAAATGATATACAAATATGTTACTATAAGCCTCAAAATTAACCATATTTTAAGCCTTGTAACGCAAATATTCAACTATAAATATATTTGTTTTTATATTACCAAAGTGTAGGTATTTTTCTATACAAAAACCTCTACCTTGAAATTAAATGAGTTAAAAAAGTTATAACAAAAGCCTTACGCTGATATATTCTACGAAATTATTATTTTATTCTTCCGAGGATCAAATTATAAGCTAATATTGTTTGATTTTTAACTAGCTTTTGTGGCATAGTTATGATGAAATTAATTGTTAAAACCTGATTTGTTTAGTGGTTGGCTGGTGAATACCTTTTAAAAACTAAATCTAACCTTACACCATTTATAGGCATTTTTAAATGCTCCCCCATAAATAGAATTAAGTTTCGTAGCAACTTTCTTCCAGAAACTCTGTCTGTTTGTATTTGTATACATCACTTTGCCTTGTACCATGACTCCATCTTCGCTAAGCAAGTCTAGGAGTTTCTTCATTTGAACTTGGCTGACTCTGGACATCTTGAAGTAATAATAATATAATTATTATATGAATTACCCATTTAATAAATGTAAAGTACTCAAAGAAATAATTATTTGACATCAAAGCAAGACAGATACAACGTCAATGCCATTTGAAATGTGAAATGTCAATTAAAAGAATCTTTGAAGGAATATTACGCTTATAGGTAGGTCATGTTTAATGTATTACTGTAAAAAAAATACTCCATGTATAATTTTATACCATCCCTGTGTACTACACAGAATGTTTGATTTGATTAAAAAAAAACTTTAAAAATAGCAGATTATATTTTGTCCTTCATTTTATCATCTTACTGCATCTTATATATTTTTAACTGTCACTGTCAAGTGTCAACTCATTGAATAGAGTTGGTGGCATAAAAGATTGTTTTTGTTTATTTTCCTGCAAATATAAATATTTATAATTATAATCGAATGTGAAGTTCATTTATAAATTGGTTAGTGACATTTCAAGATGTTTCGTACAAAAATTTACATAGCTATTAGCACTTTAGGCACAATCATGGGCATTGCTGCTTTTATATGTTTCTGTCTAGTTTACGCCAACGTAGAGGCAGGAATGTGGGCATTGTTGTCAGGTAAGATAATGTCGTTATTTTTTTAATTCGTATAAACAGTAACCATTATTACTACCATTATTAAACATAATGGTAGTAATAATGGAAAGTAATTTAAAATTTTTGCATGTTTGTGCATTTACAAGTGTTGACGGTGATTATGTGTGTAGATAATTTCTACAATGAGCTACGATGAATCTAGCTGTACCTAGTTTGATAAGTTTTGATTTCTTTAAACAACAACGAAACATTGATGTAATGGGTGTTAAATTAATATGGTAATTATAAATTGACTTGATTTCAGGTATTCATGCTTGTCTGACCCTTATACTGCACTGTCACTATCTTAAAGAATCTTTACATGTTAATTTCTCGAGGAAAGCCTTGCAATACCTAGGAGACTTTGGAATTGTTGGCTTTGTGTCTGGTTTGGCCCTCACATTGTTTTATACATTTTTGGAATTCTATTACAAAGCAGGTATGTATAAAATATTTGTCACTCTATGCTGTCTTTTTATGTCAAAAAATATCTGAACTAAATGAGACACAAATACACATAATAATGTTTTTTCATCTTTTTTACTGTCATGTTGTATCCTTCTTAAAAAAAATTACATAGAACATTAATAGTATCTGTGATAAAGAAAAATGAATCTAAAGATTATTTATATCTGGTGACACTAAGTCACTGGCTTTATTACTATTAATTTATTATTCCAGGTGTTGTTCCTGTCCAAACAAGCATTGTAATACGCTTGATATGGTCATTCGCGATGATGAAATGGGGTCTGACTCTCTATTTGTTCACAAAGAAATATCTACGTACATATAATGACCATCAACTGTTCTCTGAAAATCCTAACATTGAAGAAACATAAATATCATATTCTTCAGTTAAAACATTTAGTTAATTATTATGAATGATTTAAGTTCAAATAATTATGTATATATTTTATTTGGTATTTTTATATAATGCTAATATTTATAGTCATTATCCTTTTACTAATCTCACTTCTTCACTCTAAGTTTTAAAACTTAGAGTGAATACATGGTGAGTGATAGTGTTTAGTGTTTTAGTTTATTGAAGATTAATATTAAAAAAATACTAACCAATTGAATTAAATGAATAGAATTTAATACAATACTAAAATCAGAGCATGCAAATATTGTCATGCCAATCGAAAGTGCAACATATTGTTACTCTCACCCATGCATCCGCATAAACCCCCTACCCCCAACCTTTGCTAATGTCACTCGACTCAACCAGGTTGGAAGTCTCTCAAAGATATAAAACATGGCCAGTGAACATTTTTGTAAGAACAGAAGCATAGAGATAGTGGTATAACTACCCTTAGTTATTTCACAATTGAGGCTACTGAGGTGATTTCCACAGTTTTTTCAGGTCAATTTTATTATAGCTGCTAACATTGCATGACTATGTCACTTAATTTTAGCTTGTCTCTTCTTTAGATTTCTTAGCATTTCAGAAACAATTATTTTACGGATTATAGCATGTTAAGGTAACAGAAATTATGAGACTTAGTTCCCTTTTTATTTTAGTTTTTCCTATGAAATTAGGCTAATCTCTACCTAATGAATACAAATATTGGCATTGAAATTTTTGTAATGCTCATCACTGCTGAGCCACTTTACACACTGGCTTAGAATTAATCGGCTGTTTGATGATGAGAATTTTCTGACAATTTGTTTCTGTTTTGACTATGCAAAACCAACATGCTATGGTTAGTATATCAATGTGTGATCCAAGTGTTGACAAAGAAAATATGCCAAAAGGCATTTTAAATTAAGCCATTAATTGGCTTATGATTCCTTTTTTAAATTTTCTCAGGAAGAATGCTTTACCATTTAATGTCAATATTGTCAGGGAAAAAAGTATCTGCCCCCCCCTCCGAAATGCTGTATTGTATAACCAATATTACATTCAATTAGTGAATTTTACAAAACTATGGAAAACGCATATCATAGAAAATTTTTATTTTGTAATGTTTTTATTATTTCGACATTTTTTTTTTACAAGGCATTAATGACAAAAACACAAATTGACCTTTTGTTAAAACTGCACTAAAAATAGTGTTAATCCTTATTTTGATGCAAACAATATAAATAAATCAATGATATAGCCCTTGGGGAAGGCAAAGATTATGGATTTTCATTAGGCATGGTCCTTGTAGTTTAATGAAACTGACTAATGCTACTGTCAAACTGATAACAATGGCTCTCAGTTTTTATGCCTATACAGACTTTACAAAATACGTACAAAATACGCTGGTTACCCCTGGAGGGGTAGGCAGAGATTACTGTTGATGAAATGTAAATTTGTCACGATCCCGTTACACCTCTCGCTTCTAAATCTCATGCGCTTGCTCGTCTGTTATGGGTACTCCTTATATCGCCTTTATTATTTATGTATTTTAATTTAAATATATTATATAAATAATAATGTCGTATATTATATAGCATAATTTAATATAATTTTCATTTCATATATTACATAGGTATATCAAACTAAAATATAAATGTATTTTGTAACTAGACTGATTTTTCCTGAAAGCATTCATTTTAGCAACTTGGTGTTTCATAAATGTTTTAGGTGTGGTCCAACTTAATAGTGCTTAATGCTGTCTTGTTACTTTTACAGCCATATTTCATGTGCATAGCTTGACCTCTAGCTTTTACTGCATGCGAACAAGAATTTAGAATGCAAACTGGAAAAGAGTTTTACTAGAACTCTTCTTATAAGAGCGTGTTCAAATCAAACAGATTGTCAGCCGCCGACTGTGATTGCATTGTGAATGCAGTGTGATTAAACCTTCACAGTGAACCTGCTTACAGTCAGCGCTGGATAATATGTCTGGTGTAAACATGACCTAAGTATTATGTGTAGGCATTTTATACTATTTTCAAATAAAAGATTTTATTATTCAGGGTTAATAAAAATGTATTAAATGGTTATTGTGTTAGATATGACACTTTTCAAATGACATATGTATTCTCTATGGTGTTTTACGTAGACGAAAATATATGTATTGTTTGTAAATGGCTTTTATTTTTTTTATACAAGAAGGTGGCAAACGAGCAAGCGATCGCCTAAGTGACCGCTACCCATAGACATCTGCAACAAGCATTTGCGAGTTGCATATGCGTTGCCTACCTTTAATAGACA
>DWLR01003952.1:0-12747 GCA_018246295.1 Papilio alexanor hazarajatica
AAGTTAATGTAGTTTTGTTAAGACCTCTTTCTTAAATACCACGTACTTAGAGTTGAAGATGTCCAGATCATTTGATAGGCTATTGTAAAGACGTCGCATTCTTACAAAAGGGTATTATTAAATATAATACCCTAAATTCTTATATAAGGGTATAATTAAAGGTAATTTTCAAGAAACATTTCAAAGAGAATGTACTAGATATTACAGTATATATTTTTAAATTTTGTGGCCCTGGAACAAAGCTTTTTTTATAGAAGAAGGGGGCAAACGAGCACCGAGTCGCCCAAACGAGCGATCACCGCCGCCCATGAACATCCGCAACACCAGAGGAACCGCAGAAGCGTTGCCGGCCTTTTAGGAAGGGGTACGCCCTTTTCTTGAAGGACTCTAAGTCGTCGAAAAGCTGTGCGAAAATTGGTTTGTTTGATTTAAAATGTATTTGCTATCATGAAAGGTTACTTATAAAGGAAGGTATTGTGACCTGCCAAAACTTCATTCCTTTTGTTCTCTGAGCTCAGAAGCAAAGGCGCAGAGTGTTGTTGCGAAACAGCGAGTATACCCGAATATTTTAAGAGGATTACCCTGAGAGTCGTTTTGTTGCTGGATGTGAGTAGAGAGAGTCGCGCACAGTGACGTAACAACGCGACCGTATTCTGATGCTTTGTTGTCTGAGTGTACTTTTTAGTACATTTGTACAGTCAAAACTGTTTTGTCGTCTTAAAACAAAGGCTTAAAAAATTATTTATTAACCATCATTAATAAATATCTCTATAATTAGAGTACAGTTAAATTATACAAAAATCTATTATCGATTGGGTTTAATTTTTTTTTAATAACTGGAACTTAACTAAAATTCTCAATCCGTCTGCAAATATTTGCTTTACAGTATGCTTGTTTTACTTCTCCTAGCTATTCTGCTTATAAAAATAGGAAATTTAGATTTTATGAATCGTATAATAAGGTTCGTAAACGTTGAATGGATGAATAAAGAGAGTGACACGACAAATCTACTCGTATGTTGCAGTGTAAGCAAAGGCGAGTGGTAGTGTTGGTAGGCGACGTCTCAGAAAAACTTTTATCAATCAATTAGTAACATCTCAAAGACTGGTTATATAGAGTACCCGTAACCAACGATCATGTATGGATGTTGGATGTAAAAGAAGCGAGAGAGGTGTGCCACGGTCGCGCCGAATGGAAATCCAGAATCTCTGCTTACCTCTCTGGGTTACCGTCGTGAGTGTTATGTTAAATCATATGAACGTTATTTTAAAAGTGTTTTTAAAAATTATAAAGCTTATTTTAATCATAAAAACCACTTGGAGAAATTTGCTTGTGACAGATTCAAACCCTGTTACATTTAGTAAACTTCGTAAAACAATAAACTTATGAAAAGCGCATACCAATTGATATTTCTTCATTTGGAATTTGTAGGTAATAGAAACTTGATTTTATACTGTTTCACAGAATATTAGAACAGCATATCCTTATTTCTACATACCTAAAATGCGAGATCTAAAATCGCATTACTAAGCGCAATGTTTATCGCATGAATCATGTATGAGTAATTCAGAAGGCACCCGTGAAATTTTTCCAGATACATGGGCTCTTAGCGTTTAAGCAAAAACAAATTTCTTGCAACTTGGATAACATTGCTTTTAGATTGTACTGCGTATTTCGTGTCACGATTCCACGCTTTCTTGGAAAGTTCGCGAACAGTGACAAGCAACTATAATACTATTAGAGAACCAGAACTTTCAATCTTCGAAAAACTAAACAATTTCGAACACATTACACTACAGGATTACAAAATACAGTGATTAGCTTACAAAGTAGGTACCTATAGTTTAATAAGCTAGATTCAAAAGATTACCTTAAAACTTAGTGAGGGATTTTTACTAAAAAAAAGAAAAATTATGTTAAATATTTATTCGGGTATAAATGGACGCGTATCATGTTGAGATTTAAGACACTTGTCAACAAAAGTCCTCGAGGGCGTCTCGGCCATTGACGGAAACGCTTCCGTTAGGAATTCCATTCAAAGGGAAACTCAATGAAACATAGTACATGTAGGATATATTAAAAGTTTAAAATAAAAACGAGTCGAAATAAAACGATTCAAAATAAAATTGAGTTATAAGTCATTACTTTGGACTAAGTTTGATTTTATGATTACGCTATATTTGAATATTATTTGCAAACATTCGAAATCATATTACCCAAAAAGGTTGTTCGTAATATACAATCTAAGTCGCTTCATTACACACTTCAACAATATTTCTACAAGCTTGCCCTTTTAAACTGCCACTGTTGGACATACTTCTTACTTAATAGTCACAACTCCTATTAGTCCTGTGCCCTTTTCTATTCCTTGACAATAACAAGACTTAATTGGATGACGTCACAATTACGTGATTTTACAGTATACAAAAAGATTTATATCTAGAATAAAATAATAGGGCTAACAAACAGAACATAAATTCATCAGTTGCTGTACAAAAAACACCCGCATGTGGTGAGGTTTGAGTGCGTGGGTTGTCAAATTCTTTGCGATTCTCATTTATTGCGTACGAATCCTATTTCATCCAAATATTAGGAAAAAGTTTTTATCCATCATTTGATTTGGAAATATTACTCAATACTATTTAAAGATTTTTTAATTAAAATATTAGCAGAATACGTTAACCTAAGCCGTAACTTATTACGCTTATCAGGTTATAAATAATACAGGAACCGCGCGGTATCATTTTGCAATATCATCAGAGAATTAATAGACATGTTTTGACGTCGATACATTTTTCTCCTTTACGAATTTATTTTTCGTACGAAATGGTATGGTTTTGCTTTGACGTAATTTACCTTAAGTGATAAATCAACTACATTTAATTTCAAACCATCTCACTTTATAAGTTATACTACAAAACTCTTATAGAGACAGAGTCGTATATTGAAGACGCATGCGGTACTTAGAGATATCATATATTATCATATGTTATCAAAGGCGAAATTTAATAAATTATTAAAATGATCTACCTAGTTACCTAATAACCAACTTCCCATCTAATAATACATCAATACTAATAATTAAAATTTTCCTTTTGATAATAAACTATATACTTGTCAATAAAATAGATGTAAATTTTATTCTACCACAATATGTCCGTTAAATGTAAGCCGAGAAATTCCTAGAAAACTCGTACTCTTTTCATTTCCGGGAGATCAATTTCGCATGGAGGTTTTCAAAGCGACACACAGCCCGACAATTTTAACGGAATTACAGCTCCACGGCTTTTGTTTTGAATACCGAATGTTGCGCTGTGGTCTCTCTTAATCGGTATGCGAAAATCTATTGTACGACTATTGTCGCAAAGTGCTATTTGCAATGAGTTCTTAATTTATTACAAGAAATATTTTTCTGCAATTTTTTCCAGTTCATTGAGATAAAGCAAAAAATCGTGACCATATTTATCGTTTTCTTGAAGAGATACTTATTAATAGTGCTAGAAGAATGATTATCACAAAAAGTAAAATCTTTTTAACTATTGTATTTAACGTCAAAAAGTGATAATACGTAAACATTATATAGGTCAAAAATGTCTACTTCTTTGTCGTTGCAGTCTTGACAGACACGTCGTGGTCTGTAAATAGCTACAGTGAACCGTTTCACTAGGCGCCTCCACTCCTCGCCCTACACTTTTTTATTAGTTCGTTTTAATATAAAATATTCAAATTGATTTGTGATTTAATCATAAAATTCATCCATTCATTCCATTGGATAAGGGTTACAGTGGGTAAAAAATGGAAACAAATTTTGTACGATTATTGAGTGGGAGTGATATGAGATACAATAGGACAGTGGATGTTTATTGGCTAATAACGAAATTTATGACACGATTATATTTCTTCCTAATTTAAGTAGATACTCGTAATGATTTAAATTGGTTTTTAATACTAGTGTAGAATCATAGTGTTACAGTGGGTAAGGTAGATTATGTGTAGTTATTTGTAACGTTTCTGTAGTGGTTCGTTTTAGATTATGATGTAATGATGTGTTAGAGAATAAAATAATCCGCCCGCCTTTTATTGACATAACAAACATATGCTTCATTTTTATTAAGAAACTTCGAACAATACACTTTATACTTTGTTTGTGATATTTTGAAAGACCCTCGTTAAAAGAAATTCTTGACGACGGACGATTGCTGCAAGGAAGTATTTCCTTCTGAGACCCCCTTCACACTCCCTATCACAAATAAATTGAAATCCTAAATAAAAGTGGGCGTATATACTGATATACAAACATATTTTTAAGGAATTATGCTTAAACTATAATTAATAATCACTTATTTACCAATTAAAAAAGCGAGAATTTAAGGTCTTTGACTATTCGAATTAATATTTATTCACTTGTATAAATAACTTCGAAAAGTAAAAAAAAAATGCCACATGCTTTACCTTATAAAATTTAACCCCAAATAAAACCATTCAAAGATCAAAAATATCAACAGTCGCGTATTCTTCTTTGCACAATCAAGCCTTACATAAACTATTGGCATATTTATTTACATTTATAATCTGGGACAATCGTACAATTTGCCCAGTACCAGCTCATTATCTATTTCTGCCGTGAATCTGTACATAATTTATTTGTATTTAACTGCATCGGGTTCGTAAAATAGTGGAAAACACATCATGATTTTTTTCGTTTAGCAAATCTTAGTTCAGTAATAGCAAACGTTCCTTCCCCATAAAATGACGAAAATACAAATAAACTGAAAAACATTACGTACAAACGTAAAAACCGTCTCATATTCTCTCCTTAAAATACATCTTAATCAGCTGTAAAGAATACTTAACTCTTATATTTTTCTGACATATAAGTAGAAGGGTTTATGTATTAACTGCACATTTAAACCAACTTATTGCCTGTTATCCGAACCATGAATTTAAAGGAGTCTGTCGCATAAACATTGTTCATTCGTGTTCGTAAAATTTCATGGCGCTTTTCTCGCGCAAAAGAAGTAAAAGTCGGTATTGCTGTACAATATTTCTTTTACCTTTCGCTAGGAATTTTCAACGCAACCATAATATGATGTGCAAATAAATCCAATGGTCTTGTTTTTATTTAATATTTCATTACATTGAATTGAAGCCATAATCTTTTTTATTTGTACACAATTGACGGTTTTTTTTTAAATATTAAATTAGGTGTTTTACAAATAAAAAGTATTACGAATATTATTTTCGTTAAACTCTCGAGATCTTTACGCTGACTAAGACATTAATGTAACATTAAATTAGTAGATGAAAAGATAATTTTAAATAAAAAGGATGAAGTACGTTCTATATTAACATCGCCCGTACTCTGATGAAAATTTTGGTGAAAAAAAGACAAATCGAGAAATAAAAATCAACAGTTTAAAATTGCTTTAGAAATTCTATCGGATTAATGTGATTGCTTTTTAAGAATATGATCTACAAAGTTTTATATATGCGTTAATATCAAAGAATATACCTGCTTCAATTTCTTAGTTTCTTCCTTATTATAATTCTTATAAATTTGATTATAGAAAGGCAATAGTATGGGACTTGAAAATAAATTTTCGAGGCTTAAATCTAGCAGTGTAGAAGAGCAATAGTCTTTGAAAGCTTTTAATATCAACGCACTCACAAAGTCGTTTACTGAATGTATTTAATTAATGCCAGTGGAATAATTATAAAAGATAAAATTGTATAATGCAATATGTACTGCATGTGATTTAGAAATAAGATCTTTACTTTTTCTGATTGGCTGAATTAATATGGGTTGAGTTTTAATTGATATTTCGAAAACTTTATTAGTAAAAATATTGCGCATTATTTTCAAAGTAGCAGGTATTAATTTGCATGAAAACAAGAATGTTTGTTTTAACCTCTTGTTAAAGTTTCAACCGTGGAATTGCTTTTTATTTATTTACTCGACTAGAGGAAACCTTTCTATATCATCTATTTATGACCACTTTTTGGTTTATTTTAATTTTGATGTAAGCCGTAGAGTGTCATCAAAAAGAAAATTTTGAATTGTTATATAAACAAATAAATAAATCCTTTTTTCGGGTATAACTGTGTACATTAATTGGTAGTTATAATTATAACAACAGTTTGGTACCCCTTCGGGCGTGCAATATGACAGCAATACTTTTAAAATTACAATCAATTTATTTTACTGTATGAAAATCATTGTTTCCAGATTAACCTGTAAACTCTTTTATGCTAAATATATGATTCAAATATGTATGTGTATGTATGTGTATTGTGTGCACATCAAAAGATTGGAACAAGTTGCCAGCGTCACTGATTCTGTGCAATTATGACGTGGGATAGACGTGGGATAGAGTGGATAGGCTGTTACTAAACTACTGTGTTACCATTTTTCAACTACATCGCCGCTTAATATTATGCGAGATCGTGAATAAGCAAAAATTATGCAATAACATTTTACTCCATACAGTGACAAATCGCGAGAGTCAAAGCTCAATAACATTCTTCTTACATATCGAAAGGAATTTCTAATGTCATTCTTAAACACTCGCATAACCTTTCAAAGAATGTAGTTTGAATTTAATATTTCAGTCGAGTGAAACATAAAATCAAATAATACCTGCAATGTCGAACGTTTCAGTGCTGCAACTCGAAACTATGTTGACTCTATGATATTTGTATAAAGTTATTTCTAAACAGTATATGTACTACTTACTACTACTTTTGTAGTTAAAACAAAGGTCAAGACCTACACTTCACATTGCAAGAAACTAAAATACTTGTGCTAGGATTTGGAAAGCGACAATAGTCAATTAGCTGGCGAGATTCAAACCCACGACCTCATTATCGGTAGGCCGTAATCCTTATGTATAGGATAATCATTTGGCTATCGGCGCGCCTAATTAGTGTACTATTTATCACCTCCTGCTGGACATAGGCCACCCCATTAATCGCATCATGTGGGGAATGTGCCATAATCGCCACACTTGGTAGGCGTGTTGGCTATCGCAGTATGTTCCACCGTAATAAGAAAAGGACGCTGTTGCCCGTCCTCCGGTGGTCTTTACATCCAGACTCAAGACAAACAGACATGTTCATACACACAAATGTTTGTCCTGTGTGGGAATCGAACCCACGACCTGCGACGTTAAAGGCACGTATCTTACCACTGCGCCAACCAGTGAGTCGGCCAGTACTAATTATACGTTAGTACAATGAAGACGACGATTACTTTAGATTTTATGCGTATTAAGAAGAAAACAAAATCAATCGATTATTGTCTCGTCCCAGCATTATCATAATTACATCTTAAGTGTTGTTATCTGTAATCCTCGGCCAATCTTTTATTGCGTAATTTCGCCGGACACTTAATAAAAGGAGCAATGTTGATTGTATCTTATGCTACGTGAGGTTCCACAATTTTTTTACTGGCCTAAATATCGATGCGTAGTGTAGTTCAGCCCCGTGTTCGTTCTGAAACTACGACCAAACTTAACTATTTTAACAACGTTTTTCTTATTTTGTTCGAGCATTTCTTTAATACCAGTACATACACTGTTGGCGACGTAGTGGCCGACGACGTCGTCATACGCGTGTTGTAGCCTCAAACATGACTTCGCGCGCGGCCTCAATTAGCCAAGGATGCAACAAATACAAGGAGGTTTTGTAAATAGTAGGTCAGTTAATCGGTACCAATACAGTCCACTTCATATACATTAGATGTAGGAATGTATCATATAATAAGTATAAGGACCTCAATAAATAAAGATCGTACCGTATCATCTGTTTGGTGCGGAAGTTAATGGAGATATGGTCAATTATCATCAGTTGATAAGCATATTCTGGAACTAATTTACTATGATTATTTTTAACCATTTATTAAGCTTAAGAAAGGCAAGGAGATAAGTTCACGACAATAATTAGCCGTTAATGTTTTATTTTTTATTTTTTGCTTTTTTATAAAATGATGAAATAAAAAGTTTTCTGCATTGAAGTCACAGGTCACTATCAATTTACTATAATAATTCATATGAATCATCACGTAGGTATACCGCACGCAAATAAAGTCAAAAAACACAAAGTACGGAAAAGTTTCTAGTGAAGAGAAGTTTATCTCGTTTAATGCGGCTCTGTAGAGGCAAGTTGTTTGAATAATTCGTATGCGACGTTCGTTACAAACAGTCGCTGCACACCGCAACCAAATTTATTTTGATTCTCATTTATTTACAGTCGAAAATAATTTTATAAAGTTAACACAACTGTTCAAACGTCGCTTGTTACCCAAATCGATAATAAAAAAGTTTTTTTTAGTGAATCTATTTTTCATTACCTTATTGAATGAATTTCAATAAAAAGAAAACATTTACCATTTGTATTTATTATTGTAAATCCCAAAAAGATAGATAGATTTTAACTTAGGTTTAGTTTATGCTAAAATCATCTTTGTTTAAAGTACAGTTAAGTGTCATCACACATTACACAATTATACACAAGGACTTAGTATTATATATATGTGTGTGTGTGTGTGTGTATTACGAGTAGGAGTGAGGCTTATATGAGTATGTAACCTCGTCTTATCTTGAATGAGTCAACTTGCTTTTATTCTACTCTGGGAATATTACTTTTACTCAATTTACATGGAAATTTCTCTAGTATAACCTACCAAGCAAAAAGTTTACACAGCGATGTAGGAAAATTTTAATTTAGTAGAAGCCCCATCGATAAAAGCTGTAGAGAAAATTAAAAAGTGAAAAGTGGGTTTCAACTACGGACAAATTGTCGTGCAAAATTAAAATTTAAAACATTCAAATTCTTTTCGATAGCGGGCGGTGGTGATTCAACAGTTCTGAAGCGATTCCACTCGAGATATTATGAAGTGTCATTAACGAGCCAGCTTCACTCGACACCAACATTGCATTCTGTGACTTCTCTGTTGCAAATATCAAAACAATATTACTATATAGTTATGTTTGAAAAATAAACTAAAATGGACAGTTTGCTTACATTATACCAAATTCTAACCCTTTAGCGCATAGTGTGCCACAAGTGCCACATGCCAAATAAAAGGGGAAATACAAAATTTTGACGACATCTAGACCAGATATGATAGATTTTGACGACGTCGAAATTAAATAACTCTGATGTTTTTCAGTTGCGATTTCTTAAAATTTTATCCTATTTGGCAATTAACGTATTTACGAATTCCACATCACATCCATCAGTAAAGATATATTATCCAATGTTAAATAACAGCTGAAGCTAATCAAAACTAAAATAATATTGTTGATAAGATAGAAAATATATCTTAAAAGAATTAAAAATACGTTCAAAACTGTTTTTTTTTTAAATAAAAGAATACTTCAAATATATAAAAATTCTAAATAAATATTCTTTTTAGAATACAACGCCGGAACAAAGTAACGGAAGCTTTTAAGAAAACACACAAAGATCCGGCGCTGAGAACAATCCAAAGGTAACGTTAGAATAATACAAAATGAAAGCGGAGATAAACATCTTTTATGTAAATAATAGGGTATGCATTATAGTAATTGCAAAATATTAGCAAAGTATAACCTCAAGTAGGAAGGACAAAGTACAGATGTACCAAATATGAAATGCGATATTAAATTTGTTTGTAAATTTCCGTTTTAGAGTTATTGTGTTTGTGGTATGTTGTATGAAAGACACATCACCTACCATATTTGGAAGAAACTTTAATAGAACCCAATGCGTTGCAGAAAAATGTAATAATAATAAAGTTAAGCTAAATTAAATTAAATTTGTCTGACTGACTTATATTAGACACTTGTAATAAGTAGAAGTAGTATTAAATTAATAAATTTTATGCCAGCCTTCAGTGAGTGCAGTAGTCGAAGTTATCAAGAAGCTATTCAGAAAGCTAGGAAAGTGCACGGAACTATTTAGAGACAACTGCGTCGAGGCAAAATCACACAAAACGACGGGACCTGGAGACAGCCATCTTTGTTCACTATAATACGAAATTCCTGAATATAATTTTAAATCTCGTTTTGGTAATGCGACTTCTAAAATAGTTCTGAACTAGTTATCATAGACAATAATAGAAATATTAGCTTATTAAAATAACGGCTTAACTCACGTGTTTTGAAACTAGTCGGTACATACACCGAAAACACGTGAGTTAAGCCGTTATTTTAATAAGCTTATAAAAAATGTCTCACGAAAGTTTTAATAATTTAATAGAAATATTGTTGTAATATTTATATTATCAACAATAAACTTTTTTTACCTGGCCGTGTCCGAGTCAATTTGATAATGCATACAACAATAAAACAAGATTAATGTATTATTATCGGTCCTTAATAAGTATGCGAAGTTTCAATTTAATATGACGTTTAGAAGTGGATATTTAAGTGTAAAAGAGTTGTTACGTATTCACTAGTGGAACTAATATAAGCGTGTAAAAAAGCAAGAATAGTATACGTTAGTTCGAGATAACAATGTAAGTCATATGCTATCTGTTAATGTCTATTGTCAAACTCTTGGAAAACTGATTGAAAAACATTTATTTTTTTAAACTTTCACTGATACCAGAGAAACGTATTTATTTATTACGTAAAAAAGAAATTATATAAAAGTGGTACCAAGGCACACTAAAATTATGCTTACAGACATACAAAATAACTAAATCATACCGTGATGATAAAAAACACTAAAATATAACAAATTACAAGACGGCTTTTGTTCTTTTCGAAGCACATATTTTGTATCAATCGTAATTTGTTTTATAAACCGTTTATTTATTTACAACCGAATGCCATGTGTATCTATTGAGTTTAGGTACCGAGAACTTTATTTCGTTTAAATAACAACACCAAAAGCGAAATTGTACTCTTATACTTGAACTTTTTCCTCATTTAGTCGAGCAAGCATCGAAGCCGTCGCGACCCAATTTTTGAATGTCTTGAATGACGCTGTAATATTTTTTCCAATTATACCGATGGTGGGCCCGGCCTGTTCAGATTAAAGGCTCTCTCCGCAGTTTCCGCGTCGCCGCCGTCCCGCTTTCGTTGTTCCACCCCGAGTCTGTGGCCGTCGAATTGCTCTGTGTACTTCTCTACAATTTTTAATATTTGTTCCTTGCTACAGTAGAAACAGGTATACTGTCATTATGACGTTTGCTAATGACTTTACTTAATTTTTTTTAAAAGTACACTAATAATGAGGTTTTAAAAGGACTAACACTGTAAATATTTAACCTTGTAATGCTTAAATAATGTTTTTCGATTTATGTGTATTTTTCTATTTTCTTCCTTTGTTAAAAATACGTAATGTTATTTTATAAAATATAGAGACTCTTTAGGAGTAACCTTCGCTTGAAGCAATATAGTGCCGCCTAAGTCTACTGCAGCAGAAACCCAAATATTGAGAAAAGAATGATATCAAACATGAAAAATAAATTAATAAAATAAGGACATCTAAAGAAAATATATACTGGGTTTAACCAGAAATAAAAAAGGAAACAATAAATCCGACTGAATACTCCTGTACCCCGGAGAAGAAGTAAAAAATTTATACAATTCGAATGACACTATAGATCGGACATACATATGTACATACATATACATACTCGAAAAACAAATAAGCCTCCTGTAAGCTAAAAGTTTACTACTAGTAAAGTAGTGCAATAAAAACAGTCTTCCATTGGATATACGTCTAAAGTTTTACTTCTGAAAGGTTACGCATACATAATGTAATTTATTTTTGATATTATTATATTATTGTTACTGCCCCAGTCAGTCACCAGATAAAAATATAAAAGGTACATTGTTTTTATTGAGGTAAAAAGCACACGTATTTTTTTTAATCATAACATCTGTCATTTAAAATCCTTCACTCACATTCTCTTACCGTTATGCCATCGCTTCTTTGAAATAAGGGGAAACAGATAAACGTAAAGCATTAACATTTATTGATCACATTGACATCATAAATTTTTATTATTAAATTGACATTTATTATTAATCCGTCGATACATTTTTAACTCATTAGCTTCATTAGTTATTTATTATATTTATATTATTACAAACTTTTTAGAAGGGTTCTTTGTTGTTCCACTGACACGAGGTTAATGTTTTTCTTGACTACGTATGTTTGTATGTATGTGGATATGTATGGCCGTTCCATTGTGACCTAAACAGCTGGACCGATATTGAAGAGTGAGGTGTGATTCGATTCGTATATTCTCCCGCAGTATCATAAGGGGGGGGGGGGGTCATTTCCCCGGAGGATTCATAGTCATCAGGCTTCCATTTCCAGTGCAGGCTTTTTTCCATTAAATACTAGTTATTTACGTGGTTTAAGATTGGGCCTAGTATTAGAAGCCATACTCAATTGTTTCTTTAAGTCGTAAAATTATAATAAACTCGAAATACTTCCTTGTTTTCGATTTGTAGACTGGAATTGAAATTGCCTTCTTCGTTCCCTTTTTCTTTACAGATTTTTATATACAGTGGTTAATAGAAACAGTTACACAATTTAATAAATAAATAAAGAAGACATATTGTTTAAATTATTAAAACTTTCGTGAGACATTTTTAATAAACTAATTAAAATAACGGCTTAACTCACGTGTTTTTGGTGTATGTACCGACTAGTTTCAGTCACACGTCAGAGTGTACGGCGTGACGCGACCGCGAATCAAGCCCAGTAATTCACTCACACTCGCCCTGATGAAGGACCCCCGACGGG
>DWLR01003953.1:0-12746 GCA_018246295.1 Papilio alexanor hazarajatica
TATATATATATATATATAGATTTTAATTTAAATTTATGAACTTTATGTGGATATCACCATGAAGAGAATTAACTAGACACTCCTAAAGTTCAGTGAGTAAAGACACCACACATATTTTTTTGCTTTGTTTTGTAGGTTGCGCTTCCCATTTAGGTGCCAAAGATTCTCGAATGTTTTATAAAATGTTTATGTTTAGCAACAGATCTTAGGCAATGGAATTGTGAAAATATCCGTGTAAGTCCAAAAGATTACTACCTAAATTTTAAAATTGTGGACTGCATCGTGGTGATAGAAATTTTGTTTGAGCAAGAAGGTTACACTTTACCATCATAAGAAAGTAGATTTTGTAGTATGTATAAAATGCATAGTATTTTCTTGCGAATGCTTTTATTTGTGATTCTCCACAGCATCTCCACATCATTGATTTCTTTCTCTTCCACATCGGAAATTCTATAAAGTTAAATGATTTAATTTGCATCAGCAGTTTTGGTTTATTACATTCGCCTCATATTAGATTTCACGATGTAAATACTTTGCAGATATAACTTAGGCAAGGTATATTTAATTTTTTTCAAACCTATATATTACTAATAATGAGAAGCTTACCAGCGATTTGTACCAAAGCACTCCTTGATAAGTTCTGCGGAACGATTGTTTCGTACAGCGGTAACCCAGATTTAGACTCATTGATCGCCCTAGCAAAACAATGTCTTTCTTAATATGGGTTGTAAAACAATCTCGCTTAAAGATGTGCGACGTAGACTAACAAATTCGGTGCCGAATAAACAAGTTGTGAAAACTAGCGACAAAACTAAAAAAAAAAACTTTTGATATTGATCAAATCATAATAATTTCGGCCAAAGAATCTGTGGTTGTACACTTAATTGACGGACAATCTCAGTCTCAGTTTATGTTTCTTCTGATACACTTTCAATAAAGACAAGATAGATAGTTATTGAGAAGTAACTGGTTTTCCTTAAGTGACCGCCATTACCCATTCTTTGTCTCCTATGTCACTAACTGATCGCTATATTTTTTTCTGCGGTACCCTACAAACACTGCCATTCAATTTTACAACAAAGATTTATCTTGTCACTCATTTCTGTTATTAAGATTATCCTTTAAACTTTCCATAACCATACCTTGGAACGACAAATTAACTATTATTCAGTCTTTCTATATTAAATGACAAACAAAAGACAATTTACTTACTTACCTATGACAAACTTCTTGAGAGTCCGGTACGCTGATGTGCATGGAAGTGATGCCGTATTCCCCGGTGTTTTCCGTTAGGTCTTTAATGAACGCAGCAACTCTAGCTGTGGGGAACGCGGGCACTCTGAGTATAAGCAGGGCGCCTAAATTCGCTCGTACCTTCGCACCAGCGGCGTGCGCCTTGCGCAGTATCTCTGGCATCGCCTCATTCTCCAATAAACCGGTACCAAATGTCAGTCTTAAACGATATTCTCGACCTATTTGTAAGAATTGTGAGAAGAAAGAAATAGTGTTATTGCTAGTCTCTAATAAAACACAATTTTTACTAAAGCCGGTATGAAGATAGAGAAGTAAAAAAGGTCGGAAGGAATGGGAATTTTGTTTTCACCACATGTAATGCAGACGACCTACTTATAAATACTTCGATAGGGATAGCCGATACGTCGGGACCAAAAGTCGTTGCAGGAAAAGGGCGAATCCCTTTTTTTCTTTTTTTTTCTTTTGGAATGTAAGTGCTTGTCTTTTTCCATTTACACGTGATCAAGCTCATGTGATATATTTTTTATGGAAGAAGGTGGCAAACGAGAAAGCAGTTCACCTGATATTAAGTGACCCATAGGCGTTGCAACAAGCAGACGCGTTGCCTACCTTTAATGGACAGAGGATGGGATAAACAGAAAAATGATATTTCATTTTCAGATTCAACCCCCTCCGTCAAATCAACTTCCCATACTTTCCTTAAAAGAAAAGGGTGGGAAGCGGAAGAGGACTAGAATTGGGCCTCCGGCTCCTCACTCATCAGACAAAACGCAACAATTCTGCTTCACGCCTATTTTCTGTGAGAAATTTGAGAGGGCCATTCGTGCAACAGATGTTGTTGCGGACTCTACCACTGTTAAATACCACTCTATCCTCTACCACTGTTAAATATATACGATTACTTTTAACATATCTATTTTTATTCCAGTCAAAACTCAATTAGATGATACTGTAAATTGTTAAAAGTACTGTATAATTTTGTTTCTTTTTAATCAACCTTATATAATTCCTAATATTGCTAGTGTTTACATCAAAGAAGTAATAAATAATAAAATATTAAAGTGGTACCATATTTAAAGAACATATATGCAGGAGTGCCTCCGAAGATGAGAGTTTTGCTGTCGAACAAGAACACTCTGTCGGCATACTCCATTTTAATACTGGCAAATGAAAATTTCACAATCGTGATGTATTTCCTGTATCGCTTTAAAAGATAATAAAATTCTTTACTTAATTAATATTACCTCAAAATTGAAAATACTTTTATGTACTGCTTTACCATTATTTTATCCTTGATGAGTGCATCATAGACTGGCGTAGTTGTAAAATTGTCGAGTATAATAATCTGGAAGGCACATTAAATATTTTTAGTTTATTTCTTATTGATTTTTATGGTGAGATTTGTGTCCAACAAATGTTGCCTCCAATGCCCAACTGGTAAATCATGTAAATATATCTACTTAAATAGCTGCTGTCTAGCGGGATTTCATGTACCTAAAATAATAACTCCATAGCTACGCTAATTTTCATGAAATTCGTTTTAAAAATAACCAACATCAATTTTTAGTTTTATTTTTAAGGCGTTTCATTAATTCAGTTTTATTTTAACGACAGAATTTATCATAATCAGAGACATTTCGGATATTATTTTGGTATTATATTCCTAGGGCAATAGTATTTACGTACCCTTGGCTCCAAAAGCAGCGCTATCGCCCAACACAGCTGCGCTTGGTAGTACACATCCAAATATTTAATATGTTTGTCCTTCACGGCTTCCAGGTCGCCTTCTTTAAGCAGCTGTCTGATGCGTAGTTGACTATATTCAATGACGTTCTCATTGGTTTCGTGCCAAAGACATATCTGGTGAAGATAAATAACTTCAGCCTAACTCAAGATACGTATATGCGATACGATGCAACAGTGAGTGAAATGAAATTTAATTGCTTTAAAATAGCACTGTATACGAAAAACGATGTCTTAGATTGGAACTGGTAGTTGCGCAGTATACAGAAGATAAAATAATTTTGTTTATACTTTAATCAACTCTCTATGCCAATTACGTGATTAAGATTCATGCAAAAATAAGATTCGAAAAACCTCTAGAAAGAAAATAATATGCTCCTCGACGGTGAGGTCCTGGATGAGGAAGTGATTGCGATGACAAAAGCCAGTCATGTAGGGCATGTTCATGAAGTTGCTGCCCGACCGCAGCTCGTGACCCAGCACGTTAATCGTCCCCTTGTCCGCGAACGTAAGACCTGCAAACATTTTTTTAAAGAAGAAGGTGACGAACGTCCACCTGATTATTAAGTGTAATATTTATTTTCATATTATTAATAAATAGACAAGAGGCAGATCACCCATGAGGTGGAACGACCAGGTCAGAGGGGCAGTAGAGATCCCCCTGCACGAATGTGCAAAGAAAGCAGCAGTTAGGGAGGAGTGGAGGCGCCTAGTGGAACGGGTCACTATAGTTACCTTATGACCACGACCAGTCTGTCAAGACTGCAACGACAGAGAAGAGTTGTATGTATATATTTCTGTATTCCTATTACAGTAGTATTCATCTTTGATACCTCAGACCTGCACACAGCTTCTCACCACACCCGGGGTTGACGGAAAATTTAGTAAAATAATACCGATTTCTGATAAATTCAGCAAATGAAAACGTAATGCAAACGACAAAAAAAATTACAATGATATCCCTGATATATTAAGGAGATAAGTAGCTATATACACCACAGTAAGATATCATAGCAATAGGTTTATGTCAGTGCAAAAGTTGGTGTATGGTTTTGAATAGTCTAAATTAGTGTACCTGTGAACAAATCGGCGAGAGTGATGATCATCTTGCGGTGAATGCGGTCGGCGATCATCATGGTGAACTCGCCGCGGTACACGTCGAATGTCACGTTGCTCAGCACAACAGACCCCATGATTCTACAATTTAGACAACAGACTCTACAATTTAAAAAAAACTGCTTAAATACAAAAAGTCTCTGTATGATGAGAGGTGCTGGAGTCCTCTTCCTCCACTTGTAGACCTCATCCCCTTCCCATCCTTTCCCTATAAGAAAAGGGTGGGAAGGGGAAGTAGATTTGACGGAGGGGAATGAATAGGAAAAGGAAATCATTTTTTTGTTTATCCCACCATTCCATTAAAGTTAAGCAACATATCTACAACTCATTAACTGGTTACAGTTGCCTATGAGTAGCGGCCACCTGATATATGTAGGTGACTTGCTTGCTCGTTTGACACCTTCTTCCATAAAAAAATATGAACCTTTAGATTGTTTTGTATATTTATGGTTATCTTTGCTTATCCTGCATCAGAAAAACATAAAAAAATTATACCTTTGAAACATTTCTAAAACTGATGGCTTTAGCTACAAGTTCGTCGACGGCCTGCAGGTTATCTCTTTCCGTTCCTGTTAAAGATTCAATACGATGCAACTTGTTTGTATCCTAAAAAAATTAAATTATTCTCGTAGATTATACAAATCCACTTTGTTTTTACAAATTTAAATAACTTGATGGAAGTTGAAAAAATTCTCACCGTACTTTTCTTGAAGATTATCGACTTCCAAGACACTTGACCTCCTATTGCTTTTTCGAAGCTCACAGTTCTTTGCAACATCAGCAATAAAACGAAGTAAATGGCGATCATCAATATCCACGATAAAATGGGATAGACTAGAGAAACCACGTTGTCAAATTCACCTGTAAAGTAAGTTGTATGAAATGAGGGTAAATCGCTTTTTCGCATCGCATCTCAAGTCAAAATGTTTAAATTATTAAGTTATTTCCATTGATTAGTAATAAGAATAAAAGAATACATATCATAATAAAAACACTAATTATTATTAACCAATGCCAAACAAAACAATGTTCAAAAATATTCTTACGGCATGCTTGAATTGCAAGATATCTTGGCTATAATATCGTTGTTTCAGTTAAATGTTGGAAATGAATGAGTTATCACCTAAGTATGTAATTTGTTAGACAGTTTTTATTTTTTAATCTTCCTTGGTCAACATAACATGTCTATATTTATATAATTTAACATGTCATGTATTTCTATGGGTTGCTTGTTTGAGATTTGATAAAACAAGATAACTAACGGCCAGTTTGAAGCAATGCAAATTCATTGAAGGCGTGGACAAGTCCCAATGGAGGCAGGATGACTTGAAGCACGAAGGTCAGCGCCTTGTTCTCTATGTCGAACTTGTGGTGCACGAGTAGCTCCGAAATGAACGTCTGCATCAGGGTGAACAGCATCGTCCACGTGCAAGCGATCCACGCTGGAATAATATAAAGTTACAACTAGTAAAATTTAATGCATGTGCATAAATACGACTACTTTGTCTTCATTGCAACCATTTCATTTCGTAGTGTCCATGTTTAATGTAGAAACGAGCTCCTTTCGGCGTTTTTATAATTTTTGTCAACTTTGTTAGTTTGTAATCTGCGCCTAGCATTAGTTAATAGTGATATTTCACCCCGATACAAATAATTTCCAGTTGTTTGATTTTCACTTTGTATTTTATTTTGATTTTGTATGTTTCTCGATATAATTTTTAGGTAATAGTGATAATAAGGTGATAATATGCTTCAAAACATATTAAATCCCTGATTCAACTGAAAATAATTTTAGTATTTACCTTTGTTATGAAACATTGCCATTATGAGAGCGAGCATGATGAGTACGGTCTTGTAAGCGAGCACAGTGATGAAGGCGAAGAGGAGATGGATCCATCGGAAGATGAGGATGAGCGTGATGCTGGCCAGCAGGCAGATCGGTATGGCCGTTAGATACGCGTACATTAGCCAGCCCAGGTAGATAGACGAAAACGACACGTCACGGATACGCAGCGCCCTCTGAGAAATGTTAAAACTTAACATTGAAGTTTTTTCCATAGTTGTCGTATATATTTTAAGTTATCTAATTAGATCTGTTATTCCGAACGACGAGTAACTTGTGTGTGGGATGTAAGGAATATAAGATATCGAAAGAAAAGGAAGGAAAATTAGAGGGTTATCCGGTTTATCGATGTCGATGACTTGCCAGACGAAACAAGCAAGTTTTACTTTCAAGTTTTGTAGACTGTCGCCAAGAAATCTACTGTGATCATGAATAACTGACAGTAGTCATAAACAACTTTAAACTTCATCGAATAAATGAAAAAGTCTATGGTAACCTTGAACCGTGACACGGATTCAGTAACAACGAGCGCCTCAATTTCGAGCACAGGCGGCAGGAGGGCGATGGTGAAGCAGAACAGGATGCCAGCCAGCGCCCGCTTCACCGCTGGCTGCAGCATCAACGGCGACACTGGCATTGCCACCAGGCTTAACTGAAGAAAAAAAGATGGAAAGAAAAGAGAGTGAAAAAAAGAAAAAGAGCGAAAATAGAGAATTATTTTGTTTCCGTTCAAAGGTATTTCTAAAATCGTTTACAATTGCAAGTAATACATACACATTCTGGACATGTAAAAATTATGCCTTGAAGATATTTCTCGGCTTGGAATGCAAAGTATTACTGATAGATGGCGCTTTCATAAAAGGAATATTGATATAGTTATTTACATCTATAACCAAATAATAAATGTTAGACATAAATTTAAACTTTTTTGTAAAATTGTTTTATTTAATTTTTAAGTTGTTTAAGTAATTTTTTTGTTGACAAACCATACTATACTGATATGGCTAGCAAGGTCAGTTGCTATGTGAGTGAGCCATGTGCTAGTTGCTCAGGCCGCTATGTGAATTGATACGTTTCAAATAAAAATTGGTTTTTAAAACACTTGACCAACGCGCTTATTTAGAGTAACTTGTTTATTAATTTTTACTTCATTACTTAATTTTCTAGTTAAATTTGATTTACCTACATTTTAATTAATAAAATAGTTAACGAAGTTTATTTGCTATGAAGTTGACTATAAATAGGAATTTTAAAAATTATAATAATAATTTAATTAATAACGAATTTATTAATTTCTTTTGAAAAAAAGAAATATTATTTTGATTCAAGCTGTCATCAGCCGAAATAGCTCAGTTGGGAGAGCGTTAGACTGAAGATCTAAAGGTCCCCGGTTCAATCCCGGGTTTCGGCAATAGACTTTTTGTAGATTTTCACATAAACACACTAAATTTCTTTTTATAACACATATACAACTGCTGTCAAGATACAACATTTTAGTATAAATTAAAATTTTTTGATCTTTGAGAAAAACAAAAATCTTTCAATTTCTATTCCATTATAGGTATAACTATTCGGGACAGAAATCTATAACGATTAGTTGTGTTACATTTAATTTCCCGTTAAAGTTAAATTGGACTAGGGTACGGTTGGTGTGGAGGGAATCAAGGCCAAGGTTACTTTCCTTCTCGAACTTGTCAAGTCAACTTTGACTGTTCTATCATGAAGCTTACTTCAAACTTGGGCGGCTTCGCCGAGACGTGTTCCAGTATGGCCTGGCTGACCGCCAGCTGCACGCCGAGGAAACCGGTGCTGAGGTGCTGGTCGGGGGAGAGGTTGCCGTCCGATTTGATCGACAGCCGTGCACGCTCCGTGCTCTTTATGCTGAACTTCCATATATCGTCTTCCTTTGGACAAAATTAACTAAAATAGAATCTGACTACTCAGAGGCGGAGCAAGACCAAACTTTTGTGTGGGCGAACTATAAACCGCGAGGTCCCCCAATCTAATGGGTCGAGATGACGGACTCCTTTATTTTTTTTTTTGTATACAAAAGCTTTTGCTTATAACGAATAAACTCCTATACAAACATATCATTTGATATTAAGTGAACGCTATCCATAGACATCGACAACAACACAATGTGTTGATGGCATATAACTGGTAGAATAAATACCATTATAAAATCCAAATAAAAAGATAACTCTGAACCAATCGACCGACTGAACTCGACCCATCTGAGAAAAAAGGGTTACATCGGTCTACGTAATAAAGCGGGAGGTGAAAGTTTGTATGCAGCAACATTGTTCCTTCGATGATTACAATGAGTGGAAATTATTTAAATAGATATTTTCTACTTATATTAACACTTAATTCCTGGACAAGTTCATTGTAATCCAATTTATTTGTAATTTCTGCTCCAACAGATAATATTGCCAAAGCTGAAAGTCTTTTTGGTGCATAGAATTTCTTAAGTAATTTTTTATTAATTTTAATTTTTAAAACCTTCGTTCAGCTTCGGTATCGTTAGCAAAATCCGAATCGCAATAAAAATATTCGGATAAATCGCTTTTAAACTATTATATATTGGAACAACTGTGCTGCATCTTTTACAATATTAGGTATGTTTTGGCCTGTTATTTTTAATTCTTCATTTAATTCATGAGGTTGAATATCAGCGCTCTCAGCCACTCGCAGTACATTGTGTAAATTTTGGCATTTTTGTAGTAATTAGTCTTTAGGAATATCTTTTAGGTTATTTAAATTGTAAAGAAAACCAGTTGTTTTAAGGAGATAAAATTTGCACCAAAATTGCCTATAATTGAATCAATCATATTGTTAATAAATCGATTTCTTATCTGCTTTTTTCGATAAACTTACAAGCCTCAGAAAATCATTCTTCGAAGTCAGTTTTTTGATACTCTGTTATCCACATACAAAATGTGTGTTAATGATCAAGGGCAATACCTAAATGCACTTGTACAGTTTGTCAGATTTTGCTGATGATATTAACACGCAATAATAGCTCGTACCATACATGTAGAGATAATTCAAATTCTACAGAGAGTATTTCGTTCAAAACTAATTCGCAATCACTGAGAGTGTCTGAATTTTCTGATTAATTTTTTAAGTTTTCGACGCATTCAATATCATCAAATTGTAATAACACAGCCTTCATTGCTTCAATTCTGTTCTCCCATCTTGTGTCTGATAAGGGTTTCAACAACGTTTACTGGAGTTTGAGAAAAACAAATAAATTATTTGAACAAAACCAAAAAATGTTTTTGCTGCAATAGAGGCTGCTTCAACCAATAGTAGTTTCCAGCTGTGACAACCACAGGGTGTAAAAATGCTCGGGGATTTATAATTAATATTCGAGTTTTAACTCCACTATTGATGCCTACCATATTAGCACCATTGTCAAGGCCTTATCCACGACAGTTTTGAATATCTTAACCGTGTTTTTCAAGCTCTACTAAATATTGTTTTCGTTAAATATTCCCTAGTGGTTTCAGTCACTGCAAGAAACCCAAAAATATTTTTATTCTATTTTGCCAGTTGATATGTTACAGTATCTTAATATGATAGAAAGTTGTTCAACTTTTCCACTATCTCTAGAACAGTCGACTAAAAACGAATAATATTTTGTTTCTTTTATCCTACGAATCACTTAATTAGTTACTGTTTTCGACATCAATGTGATCAATTCATCTTGAATAAAAGGCTGAGATAAAGACGTGAAAGTGGCTCCTCACTAATGCGTTTCATGTGTTCGCGAAATGTAGGTTCGTATTTGGACAACAATTTAAAGAAGTCTACGAAATTACCGGAATTTTTAGGATCTTCTTAAAAGAATCTCTCAGGATAAATCCGGAGAGATTTTCTCTAAATGCTAAGTTATGAGAAGCTAAGGTAAGCTAAGCTTATTAATAATATCAATTAATCTCTCAAATAAATTGCGCCAATTTTTTTGTGATTCACGAATTAGCTTTTCATTTTCTTCGTCTGTTGTTTTGCAGTGCTTTATTCCTCCCTCTCTAATGTTATCAATTGAAGCATACATTCCATATGTTCTTTTGTGTTTTCATGTCTTCATTCATTCTTCATTCTTTTCTTTGTTACCAAAAAAAATATTGCCCACACCGCCCACGCCTTCCTCCGCCTCTTGTGGCTACTAGATACTTAAAGGCCCTCGCCGGTCGAGCGTCGCTTTTTAGTATTGAAGACATAGAATATAAATAGAGTAACCATAGAAATTAAAATTTTATTGCACAATTTTAACGCGCGTACAGGGAGTGAGTGATCAGGATGCATCAGGGAAGCATCACTCGTGCGCGGACTTGACCATTACTTACTGACATGACTGAGACTTGACAGAGTGATAAGGAATCAGCAAGTGCTGAACGGGGAATCAAGTGGTCAGTGGTATATTACTTTATTCATGTTATATTAGATGCGACACGTAGAATCAGGGATTCTGTGCCGCGGGCTCCCGAACCCGTTTGTACGGCACAGGTATTTAGATACCTATGTAATAAAGGCAACATTGCCTTATTTTAAATAATAAGTCAGTTAAAAAAAAATTAGAACTGTTGTGTGTCCAGCATGTAAATATCGTAATGCTTTAAAAGTCAAGCCATTGATGGTTTACCGATTTCATTTTAATTCAATGATATTTTTTTGTATAGAGATCTCCCGTTATGAAAGTAAGGAACATTTAAATTGTCTCGATGGATTCGATGGAGTACATGTATTCTATAGCTCGTTACGGGATTTTTAGTTCTCATCGGAGAATAAGTCCTAAATGAGGCATCGTGATTTATTTTCTAACTTACTTATTGACAGGAGGTTAATGTTTTCGTGTACCTGTGTTTGAATGTACGAGTATGTATGTGGATATACTCGTATATGTATGTCCGTTCATTATCATGCCCTCCTAGATCCTAAATGTCTGGAGGTAATTAAATACTTTTTACTTATATATTGAAAATTGCCGAATTGTTTGTAAATCTTAAACCATTAGGTAGGGTTTGTATCTAATGTATATTTGCAGAAAGAACAGGTAGTTTTACTAACACTTTCCTTCCATATAACCCATATTACAGAGTTATTTAGCGGCGATCCTTGGGACCGGTTGTAGAGTAAATTGTTAAGATCATTCTCGGTGCTTCCCTCCAGGACGTCTGCAAATTGCAGTAAATATTCTAAATTATATGGAGCAGTATTGTAATTTTGCAAAGGGTCAAAGAAGACCTCTTTGATCCTTGTGATTATCTGATTTGATATTAAATTATTTTTGAAAATTTCTTGCTGTAATCGACAATATGTTTATACGAATTACCACCGTATTACAACTTGTTAGCTTATGGCAATAATTAAATTGTACTAGCATGATAGCTTATGAATTTAATTATAAAAAATATCAATCTATAAAGCTTTTTAGGTCGTAATATTTTGACCTGACTAACCCAGAAAGTGGGTAATGTTGAATGCATGTGTGAGATGTTATTTGATTCGTTTTCTTCCCGGGATTGTCATAAAGTCAGTCGCGTTTTTTTTAACTAACTAGTCTGTCAATAACACTTACTAATGCTCAATAGTTCTGCAGCTTTTATCATGATCTTGTCAAAGGGATGAGTGTTCGGTGCATATCCGAGTATGGTGTGTTTCTGTAGAGACGCCAGTATGGCATCAGCGGCCACCGGCGGTTCCGGTTCGTCTCGGATCGGAGTAAGGAACACTGGCTTCGCAATGAACACAGACGATATAAAAAATACTCCCGCAAACAGCGTCTCTATTAGCAGAATCGGCCATCTTCTTCTGGAAACAGACGACAATGACATTGATTTTTTCGTAATTAAGTTAAAACATTTTTTTTGCGTCATGTCTTTGAGTGCGATCAATGTTAAATAATATAGGGGGAAAAATTTTTTTCAAGGGCTAATCTTATTTCATTTCCCAATATCCCTTGCCTTATTTACGATAACTATTTGAATGATCATTAATAATCCTTACGTATCTCGTTTGGGTTAATCAATTCCCGGTATTGTTCCTTTGTACTGTATTTGAACATTTATAAGGATTTGTATAAAATTTTTAGCCTAACTACGATTCCTCGAAAACAAATAAATGTACAAAATAAACATTCTGTTGATTTTGTTGTGTACAATGTACATTGCAATATATGGTCCATACGTGTTTACGTGAAATGATTATAATAATCTACATCAAAAGTTCCTTGGTTTTATTAAAATTCATTTCACGTTTAAGCTGTTAATCTAGACGCGGAGCATTTCCATTCAGTACTACGTGGGTAGGCGAAGATGTTATACGTTTTTAGAATTTATGAAATGTCTTTATTGTAAACACACAAAAATTTTAAGCTAAAAACCAAAAAAAAACCCTGTATAGGTTTAGTAACGGATCGTGATAAAACAAACGTGATAATCTATGGTAATCCTGAATGCATAGAGATTTAAGAGTAATCTAACAGAAGCGTTTGTAGTAGGGATTCATCGGTTTCAGCCCCAAAATTTAGTTTAAAAAGGGTGGGAATATTTTTATCAATATCGTCCTTATGGTCATCGTAATAAGGATCACCGGTTCTGGACCAAAAGTAGTAGTAAGGTACCATCGGTTGTTTTCAAAGTAATTAGTTAATGATTGATAATTAGCTAATGTACTTTCTACTAATAAATGAATTGGCTTATTTTTTGATTAGATTATACAATTTATATACAATTAAAACAATTAAAAGTGTGTTTAAATATGTTATGCAAGAAAATATCATTAT
>DWLR01003954.1:0-12744 GCA_018246295.1 Papilio alexanor hazarajatica
AAATGTTTGTCTTGGGTGGGAATCGAACCCACGACCTGCGGCGCGACGGGCAAGTGTCTTGCCACTGCGCCAACCGGTCAGTCAATTTTCAATCAAATTTCTCACCAAATAATATAGTTCTAATCAAATTAGTCTTCGATCTAAAATAAAGCTTAATTCTTAGAAGCCAATTAGGATTCCATTTTTGAACTATATTTCAACGTAATTAAAATGCATATATTCAATGTATATGCATTTTAATTACGTTGAATGTTCAAAGTACTGAATCCCACGTGTTTACTCTTGTTATTCAGATCAAATTTGTTGTTAATAAATACTAATACATTAACAGTAACTTGTGTGTTTGTTACCTTACAATATAGTATGTATTTTAAGTCAGAAATAGTGTCTTTCTATCCAGAGGTTTGTGGAAAACTCTTACATATTAAAATCCATGTACATATACATGTTTATAAACTAAGTGGCCTATTTACGATATTTGTATCCTGAATTGGCGCAGCGAACAATCAGCGCGGGACGACAGTTTACAAAAGCGATGCCAATTAACAGGACGATTGATCTGAACTATATCAAGTGCAATTGGCGATTGCCAAACAATGCCAAGCGTTTTGGCGTAGATGTTAATTAAGACATCGCCGGCGTTTGTCGCGGTGTTTGACAATTTTACCGTCATTGTTTGATTAGGGTGTCCGTGGGTTTTGTGAACTTAGAGATATATTGGTATGTTTTATTTGTATATAGAAGAAGATGGAAAACGAGCTAGCGGTCACCTAATTAAGCGACCGCTACCCATAGGCATCTGCAACAAACAATTGTAAGACGCAGATGCGTTGCCTACTTTGATAGACAGAGGTGGAGATAAACAGGAAAATTGATATTTCCTTCTTCTACCTGTGCCCTCCCCCGTCAAATCCTCTTTTCCTTCCCATCCTTTCCTTGTTACAAAAAGATGAAAAGGAGAAGAGGTCTGTTTATTACTTTTGATATTCTGGCACTTCGTTGCCTCTATGAAAGTTAGATGACCTGTGTACCCTCTAGCTGATCAGTGATCAATGAAATAACATATTGTGCCGATGAGGAAAGAATTAATAATAATCAAATTATAATTTAACCCTAACTATAAAATCTAATATTGAAAGTGATATGTAGAGTATATATGTACGTTAAAATAGATTATTTAGGAGATGATAAAGTAGAAAGAAAGCTTGCGAATTTCCTAGACGTTTAAACAACAGCTTTAATTCAGCAATGATGTTTTACATTCTAGTGCTTCGTGCTAACGCACAATTGTTTTATACATACGACTTTAATGATGTAATCGTAATAAAGAAAACCTAAATATCTATGGTTCCTTATAAGAACAGGTGTGTTGAGACTTCCTGTTTGTTCTCAAACAAATGTCGTCGGTTGGATTATTTTACTCATATTCTAGCAAGGCTAATGAGGCTTCGCCTGATCTAAGTCTTTAATACTTTTACACCCATTTTCCTGTAAGTATGTTAAGGTCAAATTTAAAGTCATAAATTGCTACTTGAAGTCCTGTTGACTCTTTAATTTGAATTTTTCTTAAATCTTAGATTGTTATGAACGATTTATATAGTTTTTGTTTTAGTTGTTTGTTCAAATTGATAATATAAATGTGTATTGTAAACGTATTTGTATTTATTATAATTTGTTAGTGAATGTAATTGAATTTTGATTGTAATATTATATAATACAAATTTTATCGTTGCAATATATAAAATGTGCAGTCAACGTTTGTCCATTACTATCTTATCTCTGTGTAGTCGTATAGTCTTCCGTGTGATGCAGATCCGTATATTATAGTATGCAGGGAGCTACATCAACATAAATATTAGTCTGTAACGCGGAAGATAATCAATTTGAACATGTATTATGTTTATTAAAGTCGATATCAAATGATTGAGCATCCGGAACATCGTCCGCTGTTTAGATCAATCACTTATTGTCGTCTTTAGTCGTCTAAATTCTACACATCCTAATAATGTCCATAGGGTAAAGAAAGAAGTTTCAAAAGACAACACAATTTTGCACTAAGGAATATTTGCGCCTTTTTACATAAGTCTTTAGAAATAAGTCATCCCTAGAATCACAAGAACATTAGAAAAAAGTAAAAACTCTGTGCTCTAAAATGTACTTACAGTATTTTAAGTGAAAGTTATTTTCTTCGTAAGCTGTATTACTGTGATTATTCGTAAAAGATAAAAAAATGTATAGTGAATACATTTAAATTGATCATGTGTATTATCGATTGACATAGTATGTAAGGCCGTCTCGTATTAAATTATATCATTGAGTTCACTGATAACGAACCAAACGAGTCATAATGAAGTTACTTTTAAGATTTCACTAGACGTCACTATTGTAAAAAGACGATTAACCTGCTACTTTTATTTTCCCTTTTCTAAACTTAATTTATTAAAGCTGTACAGTTCATTTGTTTGAATGCGCTAATTTCAAGAACCGGGATTTGGAAGATTACTTTTTATATAACAGCCCAGTTATTTCAGAAGGTTATAAGCTTACTAGAAATCTGTTTTCGTTTAAATTAAACGGTGCGATGAGTAAAACCGCGGTCCGCACCTAGTGTTTAAATAAATCTAAATAATTTCCTTAGTTTCAAAATAATTTCCTCTAGTATATTGATGTTATTTAGTGAGTGGATTTGTACACTTCATGGATATAAATACTACGTATATATAAATTCAAACTGCAAATAGCGATGGGTATTTAAAAGCAATTAAAAGCACCTTTTCGGATGTTTTTTTTTATTTATTTTCGTTGTATTATATTTGACTGACCAACAGTGAACATGACATTTCATTTCAATTCACGCATGACTCGGTTTTAAAGGGCACAAGGTGCATAGTTTCGCTTTTAAATATCGAGCTAAACTTACCAGCAATGAAAATGTCTTTTTAACAGAAATACACTGCATAACTATTAGTTTTTTTACGTATGTGTACTTAGCCTGTTACGGCGATGAAGACCTTTTAAAAATACCGTACTAGATGATATGTCTCACACTACCACTCAACATCTGCCAGAAAGAAAGAAATGGGGCCAATGGAGCGCCACATCAAAAACGTACAAGATAATATACTTCAATTTTACATAATCCTCTATTGCAGGGTTGGCGACCTGGGCTCGCAAGCCACATGCGGCTCTTTGGATGTTAAGCTGCGGTTCTTTAATTCCAATTATGCAAATATTATTTACCAAAACATAAATATTTTTTTACCAAAAAAAACTTTATTTATGCAAGTACTATTTATTGTTGGCAAAAACTAATTGTGGCTCTTTAAAAACTTTGAAATTTTGTAAATTGTATTTTTTGACTCTTCTGACTCAAAAGGTCCCTGCTCTTTGGTATTGTATTTATATGGTCGAACGTCGACGTATTGTCGATGATATAATTTAGTTCCACTAGTAATTATATCAAGCAAAGATTGAGTGATACCTTCAAACTGTTCAAAATGTGATAAAATTTCCTATAATTCAATTGCACGAAGATCAGTTTGTAAATCAGACGTGTTCAACTTGAATGTACACGTAATCGATGATTTGCAGATTTTTTTTGTACCACTTATTCAATTTAATAATGGCCACATGTAACTTTATAATTCAGCTTTTTCTACTTAATGTGTTGACTTTCTAACTTGCTATTAACACAGTAGCTCAGGTATTGGCATTTAAATTCCAAGTTGACGGCCGAGTGACATTCCTTTGGTTTCTGAACGCATGTCCAATACCGCGCGGCACTGCCGGAGAAAGTTGATTATAACGTGTTCACCTCCGTTTTGGTGCGATATTCGAGAATTTCGGTGGGAACTCTACGATTTTGGTACATGTTTTCGTATTTATTTGGTAGTACCAGTTGAATAAAAAATATTTGTGAATACATTCACTTTAAAGTTGTCCCGTTTTCACACGGATTTTAAGTAAACTTATTTTTTTTTTTTTTTCGTTAATTAACTTTTGTTCCTTTATAACTCTTTTATTCCAATTTCATAGCTGTTCTAGCTTTTTAATTATCTTAAATTACAACATAACTAATTATGTAAGACGAATTATTTGGTCAAGGTTCTTATGTAATAATCATCATCTCTCAACCTATCATCGTCCACTGCTGGACATAGGCTTCTCGCCATTGATCGCAACATTAGGAGGAAATGTATAATCGCAGTATGTTCCACCGTACTAAGAAAAAGATTCTGTTGCGTTGACTCTGTTCCTGTCTTTACGTCCAGACGCATGAACATGTCTGTCTTGTAGACAGACATGTTGATGCACACAAATGTTTGTTCTGGGTGGGAATCGAACTCACGACCTGCGGCGTGAAAGGTAAGCATCTTACCAACAACCAACCGGTTCGTCAATAGTAAGTAATAATACTGTTATGTAAAAAATATGTATTTAGTTATTACACTATACTTCAGTTTTTTAGATTGATATCACAGCCTTGTGAATTCTAATTGACAATGTTTTCCGTTACTATTTTGTAGGCAAGCAATTCTTTAGATAAGGACATTATAAAGTGGATTTTAATAGATGGATCAAAGCTAAGAGTCATTACGATATTTAAATAAAATATGTATAATATGAGGTAACAAATCGCCGGATATTTAACCACTGAAGTAAATAAATAGTTGTCTAGTAGATAAATTGTTGAAATAGGTACAATATCCCACGTGGCCAATTGCAATCTAATTGAAATGATGACGCACTAATTGTGGTGTCACATGAGTAATGCTCGGTACAGCGTGCACTCAGCTTTAGTTATTTGGAAATGAAGACAGAAAAAAAACTACAAGTTTATATTTTACAATGATTTTATTATTAATTTTCAGCCATGGGTTATATTTGTGCATTATTCCTGTTTTTCTTATTTCGCGTCATGAGATTTAGCTAATCATTGTCAACATCAATTTTGGTTCCATTTGAGTGTTGGGGGTTCACTCTCTAGATTTTTTCAGACTCGTACAATTCACGTATTTTCCAATGCATTATGAATACTGTCAAGACTCGTGATAACTATCTCTGAATCTATCTCATATTCTATTTATATATTCTGTTTATTATTTACTTCACATTTTCAAAAGTGTAATAAAGTAAATTCAAAAAAGATAAAAGTGTACGTTAGTCTAGTTTATTGGATACAGCAGTGGTATCTATGATGTTTTTTTTAATTTCTGAATACACTAGCTGCTTCTTTTTTTTACAAATTATTAGGTTTTGTGTCCCCTTCGAGCTCAATTTTCTTCAATCACCGTAAGGGTACAAATACAGTGATATCGTTACTAAGAATACAGGACAGTGCTGCGATCCGAGAGGCTTAGACAAGTCTCCATTTATAGATCGAATGCTGTAATAATATCCGTCCGTCCGTCCGTCCGCAGAGCGCCCGTTGTCCTTGTAGGGTAATGTCGCATTGTAAATAAGTTCATGTCTGGCATATATTTAGCAACTAAACGTTACAACTTGTTTATATTGTAATAATTTAAATTACATGATACAATAATTGCTTTGAGTCGTAAACTTTCGAATTTGTGTTTCATTATTATTTAATATGTTAATAAAAATTGTCAGTACAATTATTAGTAATATATTGACAGTACAGACAGACAATACAGTTTTTGATTTCAGCTTGAAACTGTTCCAGATGTAAATGATCTATAAAAATTGAATTTCTAAGTTGTAAATGTATTGTTTTGTTGTTGAGCACGTTAAATTAAAATAGTTGAAATATATGGGTATATAGATAAAATACATTAAGAATATATTATCGTTAAACTTGGTACAATTTTAACTTGTTAAAGAATTCCGCATTAATAAATTCGTTCTTTCTAAAACTTTTTCTCTGCTGTAATTCATTGTTTAAATAGTTAAATAAAGTATAATAAACATATATTAAACATTTACATTTACACATAAGAAAGTTTTTAATGGTATATTTATTAATTATCATGGAAATCAACAATGTTTTTAAAGCATTTGGAAAGTACTAATTTACATAATTTTTAATTACAAATCATGCTGTTGCACAAATTTGCGATTTACCTATATCTGTGTAGTATGAATTGTATTCTATTTGCATAAAGAATATATTTTATTTCATAATATTATAACGTGTGAAAATAAAAAGGTATTGTGACGGTAATTGTTGTAAAAGATGTAACTTGGTAATTTAGGACATGGATTGGTATCTAGACCGTCATTTATAGACGGGTATATAGCCCAAACTTAGAGGGGGTATATAATTAATAATAGAAATCACGACCATGATAAAGAAGTGTGGGCAGAAATAACACCAGAATCGCATCAAGCATTATGAAATACCAAATATACCTAAAAAAAATACCTGTAACATATTGTATTGTATATTTATCATACAGTTTTATTGTTTAACTGTGTCAAGTTAAATTGAATAATCGTACAGTCGTGAAGAAAAAAATACTAAAATTGACGCTTGTAGGACGATGACCCCACAGTAAAACGCGCGCTTTGCTATTGGAAAAACTGTTGTATTCGGCGTTTATAAATAAATGTTTTATGGTACCTTAAACCTGCGAATGAATTAGTCTAATCTAGATATAGTAAGACTTCAAAACCAATTAAAGACATATTAATTTGATATTATAATTTTTATACTATATTATATTTTTTTTGTTTTTGGCATCATTATTGTGTATTCATTTCACTGATGGATTTTGTAAGTGTGAAATGTACCGACTTGTCATCGGTGCACATAACGGGGAAATTTGATACAAATATACGCTGGTTATATCCACTGTTGTAAAACACGTGTATTAAGAAGTTGAGAGGAAGGGAAATTGATGTCTTTGCAAGAAGGACTGAATATCACACCACCGACAAGAACAAAAACACGCTTAGCTGTCGATGAATAATACTAACAAAAACCCTCATTCCTAATTACAATATGCGTAAATCAAATGTTAACAGCTTTGCCATCTTAAAACTATTTTTCGTCCAAGGGGTGTAAAGAAATAATACCCTTTAATATTGCTTAAAAATCTACCACGTGTAATGTATTTATAACCTTATATCCTTGTATGTACTTACCTACTTACTTATACTGATATGGGTACTTATGACAGCTAGCTTCGCTAAGCTAGCTGTCATAAGTAGTTAACTAAGTAACGAAAACATTTAAAATGGATACTGCATTAACAATGCACATTTTATAGCATTAGATTAAACCTTTTCTTATCACAATAATTGTATGATATACAGTTTAAAATAGATTAACTTTATCTTTTAAGCTAAGTAACTTGAACAAATAGCTTTATTATATTGTATGGCTTTATATGACCAGTAGAATCATTTTAGTGTCGTTCTATAATATAGTTAAAAGTCAATTGATGACTTCAAGTTTCTGAACTGTACCGCAATGAAGTTGCATGCCATTAATAGTCTATACTATGATGTGACAAAGAGAAAATACTTGATTCCTTACTACGCATTAACTGAAGAAAAACTAAATTGAATTTAAAAATAATTATTATTAAATCTCACTGATAGGAAAATTTTCCTATCGAGGTAACTTAGACTTTATTTATTTGTCTATCTAGATAGGTACCCGAACGAAGCCGGGATAGATTGCGAGTTTATAAATAACCTTCAGTTCTTGTTATATCACTTAATTACAGCATTTTTATGGCCATAACAAATATTGTAACAATACAACCGACGTCATAGAGAACATCAGTTGGCTATTGACACGCATTGCCTGAAGCCGCACGTGACGCTACGCTCATGATAACGTAAACCTAAAGCAGTGTATGTGTACCGCACTGATAACAGCAAAGATGTGTATTAATAGCGCATTTGTTTCACTCAGTAATAAATGCTTTTATTAATTATTGTTACCTTGTTTATACTTGAAGCGTGTTATATATAAATTCTGATGTTAGAACAATGTTACAAAATAGGCACCATAAACTTTTCTATTTAAACACTTCGAAATATTTTTCTCTTCGATTATCTTAATCTATCTATGAAATACTTTGCTAGATCTAATGCAGATATCTGCCTAGAAGTGGGCAAGATACTCGCATGTACTTTTTTAAATGTAAATATTCTTTCTTTGCGGTATATAGTTATATTCCGAACTGAGTAAAAAGTAAATACTAATTTTACTTTCAATTTAGTTTTTTAAAGATTGATAAGGCCATAGACGTCATATTGTTCATGACAACGAATAACCAACAGATAATAATATCGTTATTTCAACCAAGATATAATTGAGAATGGCTTTTCACGTTGCACTTAGCCCTAAGCTTTATCAGTATATTAACAAAAATGCTAGATTATATTGCATTCATGTGCGATATAAAGTTTTTAATTGATCGTGTTTACATAGCTTCCACAGTATTCTCACCTTCTTCTCCTTCTTTTCGGCCAAGTCAATCTTGAGGTCCGTATGTACATTTGACCACCAAGTTGTAGGGGGACGGTCTCTATCTCTATTTTGTCCCGGCAGGTATAAAGCAGCTTAGACCCAATATTCTTTAAAGCGTCTTTTTACAATAAATCTTAGTATCTAATCTAATGAAGTCTCATAACATCAAAGCGATACAATTTAATTCATTGTTAATCTTGGCAGTCCATCAGTGATATTTTCGTGTCCAGCTCTGACTGGGTCCGCTACACTTGGCGGACCGCCAGACCGAGGGGCTTGTGTATCTTATATCTTGTACACAACGTACTTCGCCTTGTCCACAACGATGTGACGTGTGATGACGTCATCTCCCATTAGAGATTGACCATTGTCAATACAGCTAAACCAATGTGGAATAACGCTTGTAGTTCAGTCTACATACGTCTTATGTCATATTGCCAATTTTTCAATACTATCAATACAATACAATAATTTTATGGACTACTTATATTTTACTTTGTGTCAATTGGGGTGAACTTTTCTTTGTTCAACCAGTAGTTCGAAAAGTTTTGTAGTTAAGGTAGAAGAGATAAGATTGGGCGTGTCCCCTTTATCACCATATTTGAATAATAAAATTATATTTGTACCGACTGATGATCGATTTAATTTTTTTTTTATTTTTCTTTACAAAGTCCCTGCAGTAGTTTAATTTTATAATTGTAAAATTAAACCTTGAAAATGTTTAATCTATCTGGCACTATTGTCTTAAATAGCGTTTTATTATTTAATTTCTATAAGGAATAATTATTATTTCAAATATGTTACTTGTATTATGCAACTTTACTTTGAAATTAATAAAAATTTATTGAAGTTAAAAAAAAATATTTAAAAAAAATGTCTTTACTTGTAATTTCACTACAACTGTCAAGTAGACTAAGAAGACTCAAGGTGCTCGCACTTCGTTCTACATTAGTCTCGAATATAAAATGACACGCAATATGTTTGCGATATATTATCTGTGTCAATTGTCGTACAGCACTTGGCGATCTCGTGCCGTGTTAATGGGCGGCGCCATTAATATACCGTTGTAAATGAGTGTAAATACGGGTGCAGTTTAGCGTAATGTACTGCATAAGGCTTTGATAATAAAATGACAATATTGTTACCAATAACTGCCTTAAGACCAAAATTCTCAACACAGTATTACCGTTGGTTGCATCTCTGTAAAGGATAGTACCACCACTCAGTTTTAAGTAATGCATTAGCAATGCATGCAGCTTTAAAATTTGATGAGTACACACTTGGAAATAACTCTATAATGCAGTATGCATTATAGAGTTATTTCGATTTCGTTGAACACGATAAATATTTAACTACAAATTTTAGGAGTTATTGGATGGATTCCATTAAACGTTGAAAGTATAATTTTGGTGAACACAGACAAATGCAAAACACCATGAATCTATGCCAATTGAATGAAGATGAAACAGTGAACACATTAGTGGTGCATGCGTAGCACGAAGCGGCGCCGGTCATGCTGTACTGACTTAACGCTGACTTAAATTCAAAAGGCGAATTTCGTTTAGTGTGGACCGACTTACGAGACTCGAACGAGCGCGCTTCGAGCGCTTAGCTCGTGCTCGACTGTGCTCCGCCTATTGTCGGTTTTTTCACGAACACAAAGAGATTTGCAAAGATCGAGGAAAGTGATTGTTGTACGCTCAATACACACTTGTAGTACACTTGACACCGCGAGTAGAGCAGCTCGGCTAGTGCTCGGCTAGTGCTCGGCTAGTGCTCGGCTCGTCTAGCGTAGCCTAAATATAACTGGATACTCTAAGCAAAGTGCAAGCAGATAAACAAATCATTGTGAGATAATCAGCAGATCTAATAAAGTAATTGTCAATGAACAATATGTCTAGAGTTAATTCTGGAAATATTGTATTTGTTTTATACAAGAGCGAGAAGTGGGTATAAGAACATCTTTTTTCTCTTTCGTCAGTTTTGAGGTAAAGATATAATTGCTGACTTTGTATAAACAGTTAATCGCTTAGCTGCTTTTTTATTTTAAAATTTGCTCATTATCTGTCTATTGCTTAACTGTTATTTTGTGTTAATTTGAAATCCAATTTATCCTGATATCTTTTTAAAATGAAAATTATTTTCATATATCAAGCCTATACATTGCAATCGTAAATGACGAACAACGCTTTTAAAATGTCTACATGATCTCAATAAAAATACAATGATCTAATAGAACTCTGTTTTGTCTAACGGAGAAACCCATACAAACGAAATAGACGATATCGTATAAAGTAAACAAATAATACCTACACGTCGACCCTTGGCCTGATTTCATAACAAACTTTGAGATTGACGTAATTAAAAGCATACAAGAAATACGAATTGCAAATCTTAAGTGGCAATAGGCGGGACACATTGCTCGCATAACGGATATCCTATGGAGCCGAAAAGTCTTGGAATGGCGGCCGCGTACAGATCGACGCAGCATAGGTAAGCCTCCCACTAGAAGGACTGATGATCTGGTCAAAGTTGCGGGAGTACATTGTATTTCCATTGATTTTAAATTTTAAAACTTTTAATGTTTTTTTTTTTTTTTCATAAATTTGTCTTCAGGATTAACTTGATCGCCACGCTTTTTCTGATATTATGTATAGTACATATACATTAACGACTACATTCTAAAGTAACTTAGATTGTCGCCTACAAACTAAATTTTTTGTTGGTTCTTAAAACATCAACTTTATTTCCAAATTATATTCGTTGTAAATAATACTTATATAAATCGGTAAATTTATAAAGTTTAATACATCATCATTGTCAATCCCTTTAACGCACTTTGAATAAATAAATAGCAACTAAATCCAAAAGTAAGTAAATCGGTAAACACCTCTAAAACAGGATTTTTCTCTCGATTGTTCGGTGCGAGCCGAAAACAAGAATGTGGCCATACGGCGCTCCACATACTCCAAACAATGAGCCCGTGTGAAGCGAGAACATGTTTCAGAGCGCATACGCACCTCTGGCACATCGCCATCTATTGTCGCGGGCCATAAACGAGTCGAATATATTTTGTTGTCACTTTATTATCGACTAAATATAAATAAGTTACCGAAGATTTAATATTGCGACACGCCACTCATATGGATGACAAGAGAAAAATTAAAACGTATTCCATATATGTCTATAATATTTTATTTATTACTATTTTATAGTTATCTGGTGGATTAAATACCTGACAAAAACAAAGGAAGTTGGATGTACTCAAGATCGATAGAAGCGAGTACAATTGCAGAAACTGTACTGTAATTAAAAGATACATCCTCAGTGTCCGGAAGGATGTCGAAACGCACTCAATGCAACAGATAACAAATCTGTGCACTCCCAATGCATGTGTAGTCCTGATATTCACATTATCTCTCTAACATAAATAAAATGTTATGTCGATAATAATTATTTTAAGATTATTACAGTGTAGGTACATCTGCGAAGGCTGACGCAAGTTAAATTTCTTCAAAAATTTCTTATCTATCTTTCTGCTAAAAATCATTTTGTAAAAGCAGTACACTGCTGGGCAATTTGAAAGCATTTAAATCACTAGAAAAATCTAAGTCAACCAATTTCTACAAACAACTATAGATCTAGAATTTTTCTAATATATGTTAATTTTTATACTTAACAGCTCTTTTATACGTAAGTTAACGGAAGCTGTCCTATAGATATAGGTAATGTCAAAAACATTTTTTTATTTTGAAATAGAATAAATTTGAAAAATCAAACAAAACTATTTCTTCAAAAAATAGTAACAGATGCAGAAGCACATCACTAAAGTTAACTATCGCTGTGTACTAATTACACTTATTTGCGATAAACATGCGATGGCCACCAAAATTTTGTGCATTGCGAAATGTGAATAATTATCGCAGACGTGTATAATTACCGGTAAACGACCATTACATAGCAGACTTAATTGAGTGTAATTTTATCAATTTACGCTACCGACGTTTCGAGTACTTCACGGTTTACTCACGTTCTGATGTCTCGTTGTTTCTGGATATCGACCATCAATTTTTTTATTATGTGTTACTAATTTATAGAGAATGACGTCACGCATTTTTTGTCTTAGTACATGTTAAAGTTATCTTAATTATTTCTTCTTTAAGCGAAACTACACTTTGAAATTAACGAAACGTTGAGAACGTAGAAATTAAATAAGCGCGATAAAATCCATAAAAGTACTTAGTTTTATTTCAATGAAAATTATCGCTCATTAGACCAACACGGAGCTGCCACACCGCGCC
>DWLR01003955.1:0-12744 GCA_018246295.1 Papilio alexanor hazarajatica
ATATATATATATATATATATATAACTGCTAACACATCAATCAAGAATGTGTGCACACATTAATATTTGCTATCATTGCTTCAATAAACAATTGAAAGAAATTAAATTTAAAACTCTGTCACATGCTCTTAACCAATCTTATTTAACAAGTGGAACTTAAATCCTTTTTGGAAAGGAATATTTCCGCCCGTTATGTGCAATAACGTCAATGATATCTAAAATTGTAGCAGTTAAGTTAAAACATTGATGAAATCGATTGATGAAAAAGGATTTCTGAAAATATACATACGTAATGTTTGCATGAGATCGTCGTTACTTTGTATACAATGTCTTTGATCGCCATCTTCGACTATAAGCTTGATTGATAGCGCTTCTATTTAGAATTTTAAAGATGATTTAAAGACAAAAACTTATTTTATAATGGAAAAAAACTTGTAAAAGGCTGAAGGGAATTCACTGGAGTACGTCTAACCTGAACCGAAAAATCAAAATGAGAGATCTTTCGCAGAGAAGTGTTACCAGTTGCAAAAGTTAAAGATGCAGTTGCACCTGGGTGACAAACTATCAAATACTAAATGTATAAAAAAAACATTGTTTTTTTTATTTATTATATATATAATTTGTTTTTTACTACTTTATATTTTTTATTACTTATTAAATAGTGTATTGATTTTTAGTGAATTAGATGTCTTTTAAACTTTTTTTTTTCTAATTCCGAAAATAAAGTAATATTTTTGAATATGTATATTTATAATTATCATAATTATATTATACGATTTTGCGTTTTAATACGTAATTAAACTTTTTTTTAAATTAAGATTTTACGATATGAATAACAAGTTCTATCGTAAAAAGGCGTACAATAAGCTCATTTATCCCAAATACAAAATTATGTGCATTTGATGTGGATTTTTGAATGAACTTAAGCCCAAAACGTGGTCCACATATATATATTTAAATGTGTTACAAGCTACATTTGGTAATTTTTTTCGTAAACACACAAATACGCGATTTCTTGTCAATGGCCTAGCAATTTCTTAATTCTCTGAATGATAACTTGATATTGGATTAATAATATGGAGGAGATAACGCAAACCTGAGCGGGCGACTGTTGAGTTTTATCTTCTTCGGTCTTGACGTGGGCAAGGTGCGTGTTCTGGGTCTGTAGAGGTGCCACGGACCCCTGCACTGGTGCGGTAATCATACCCACGGCGCCTTGAGCTTGCAGAGTCTGAGTCGAAGTCAGGCTACTCGCTGACACCTATAAACATAAATCAAACATAAATTATACAATACTTTTTTGTATCGCAAAAGCATCGATTTTGACAAAATTCATTGTTACATGAAAAATAAAAAGGTGTTATTTCCATTACATAGAGTTGCATGCATGTCGTTGTAAAATTTCAGCATTTAAAATAATGAAAGAGGAACGATTCAATTGGATTCGTCTTGGAAATTCTTGATTGTAAAACTCATATAGATTTAATGAAATATAAATTATTTTAAGTGTTTGTTTAATTTATCATGCAAATAAGTAAGAATCGAATGTTATAAATCTTAGTTCTACGCCTTATAATAAACTAAATAGTATATGTGGAATACTGATGTAAAATATTATCAAAATTACAAATATTACATACACGTATACAGCAAATTGCGGCCAGAACTACAATACCTTTAATAAGAGATGGGAACTTAAATATAAAAAAATGGGTACTCAATACAAATGGGACCTTTTTTTGTAACTGATTATTTGTCCTAAACAGGCATCTACAGTTACATCTGGCTTGAGACAAACGCAGAGGGCGCCTAGCTAAAACATTTTTCCAGCAAATTAAGTGTAGGGTAGCGCCCTCGAGAGCCTGGGCAAGGGCGGGTGCTTTATAATACCAAATTGATTTTAAGATGAGTTATTTCTGATCACAAATGCCTGTTATTGTCCTCCGTTAACTAATGAAGATAAATGTTAAATGTTTTTTAGACTTAAAATTGTTAGATCTAGCTGGAGACGATAAAGCAACAGAGGCCAAAGACCATAAGGCCACTACCCCAAGATGCTTCCTCATTTGTATATCTTCAGAGACCTGAACGAATGATGTGGTGGGGACCGGAGTCTCTTCCAAGATTGCAGACTCCCAATACATGACCAAAGTAGTAGTAACATTTTTTTTTACGACGATCCTTTATAGCATAATATTAAAACTTTTACTTTTTTAATTTAATAATAAAAAGTACACAACTGGATATTTTATATTCTATCTACATGTATACCACCTAAAATTTATTAAACAGAAAACTGTTATTTAAATTATACGTATTTTTAATGGTCACACTTGTTTGCATAATCTATGCTACAGATTAATAATGACGAAACATTCATATGTAAATTTAATTATTTTTATCATTACTTTTATTATTCATTCATTATTTGAGATTAAAAAAAATTATAAAAAAAACTCTAAAATTTGAAGATACGACTTCTACGACGAACACATAGTTATTATTACTTTTGAAGTCATTTTGTAGTTTTGTCAAAAGATAATTATTGTATTTTGGAAAAAAAATCGGAAACATAACTTTTATAGTTTTAACATATTTTTTTACATAAGTCACCATAAAGCAAAATCTTATTAATTTCGCATGACAATGTAATAGTTTATTATTCTATTATAAAAACTTATAAACTCAAACCATACATTCAACAGTGATTTTTTTTAAGTAAATTCTTTAATTTATAAAGGTTTTTTTGACTAGTATTTTTGTAACCAAACATATGACTTTTATTATAAGACATAAAAAAAAGATAAAGTAGGCTTACAAACACCTCTCTTCGAATGGCATTTAAATATATAAAAAGCTAGAACAAGTATCAGTCCCTCAACCTTTTAAATTAGAGTATTAGATGAATTGTTTAATATTATAATTTATCTGTATTATATTAGTGTATTAGTAAATATTAATAAAATGCAATGTGCATTAACCCAATAACCATTTCATTAAATTTTTTAAGAGACTGGCATAATATTTTAGTGGCAAAGCTATGTATAGCGAAATATGTTTTTATATTGTTTGGTTAAATTATTTTTGTTCCAGTTGGGAACTCACCGTTTGCAAGGGAGTGGTGTGGGTTAGACTTCCCTGAGGCGGTACTGTCATGCCCACTGAAGTTTGGCTTAAGCCTCCCCCTATCAGCGTCTAAGTAAGTTTAAGAAAACAAATGCCTCACTCTACTATAATCAAATTAATAAACCACATATGTACTTTCCAAAGGATTAACATTAACTAAGGCCATTTGTCAAGTAAGCGGATAAAAAAAAATGTTTTGTACTATATCCATGGTCTGATTTTACTGTCCCACAAATACCATCAAATGTGCTTGAATCATAATTAAGCTTAATATCAATTGCACTTTAATTTAACTAGTCAAAATTTAAAAAGTATGAATGTCAGTTGGTTCACCGAACCCATTGGCAGTTGGGGTCAATTAAGAACCATAATATATTGTTTCAATTGATTTGTAGTGCCAAAGTTACTAATATAGTAGATGAACTAACTGCTGTTTCTTTGTTCAATTCAGGAAATATAATCAGGTAACCTACCTGTGGTTGCTGCAAGGTTTGGACTGGAGTGATAGATGTATTCTGGGTATTTTGGTTTGTATTAAGTTGGCTCACTAGTGTTCCAGTTTGATTCATACCACCAAGCTAAATTGCAATGAAATAAGCATTTAACAATTGATGTACCAATGAAAGTTTACCAGTGCTGTGGTAGTGTGTTTTAATAAGCTCTTAAGTTTCTCAATAATAATTGTAATTGCAAATTTGAGTACGCTCCAAGTTCTCATTTTTACCAATGATTTTATGTAAATAAGTATTAAAATGATATTAATTATGCTTTATTAAACTTTTAGTGTAGTACTGGGGATTATTTTTTAATTTATTTATCATATAAAATATCAAATTCTATGAGTAAATGGAAGTGAGAGCGTATTTCAGATGTTTCACATGATACAAATGTTATACTGAAGTAGAACTCACTGGATGTATTTGTGGCACCATGGATATCTGTGGTATCCCAGTCATGGGTAAGGTCTGGGCAACCGAACCCACTGGTAGTGACCCTTGTGGCACATTCAGGGCCATCGCTGCAAATAAGGTAATAATTGTACAAAGTTAGTTTCCGCTCCAGATACACTCGAGTTAATATAAAAAATATATAGATTACTCGCTTTGCTTTTTATTGGTTGAAGAATGTTTGTCGGTTAAATGTTTTTGGAGTTTATCCAGAAGATAGTAAATTAGTAAGCGGGTCACCTAATACAATGTGATTTTCCCCATAGGTACCTGCAATAAGCTTACTTTTAAGACAGAGGGGAGGATAAACAGAAAAATAATGATATTTCCTTATCCTCTCCATCTCATCCCCGTCAAATCCACTTCCCCTTCTAGTCCTTTTTTAGAAATGGATGGGAAAAGTAAAAATACTGGAATTAGGCCTCCAGCATCTCACTCACAGATGAAACGCAGAATACTTCTACTTCATGCCTGTCTTCTGTCAGGTCGTCGTATTTCACCAGTCGGGCCAGCCCTGCAGTGCAGGAGGTGTTGTTGTTGCTCTACCCTTACAATTTTATGCCTGGCTCACACCAATTCTACCATTTTTAAAACTTTTGTATTGGTGGTTCACGATTTTACGACGACTTGATTGATCTTATTGAAAATTGGTATATAGAATTTTAATATTTTATTGGTATTATTATTATTATTAGTATTATTTTTATTGGTATATAAAAACATGAGATTTCGCATATGATAGGCTGAGTCAACTATGTGTCTGTATAAATTAACAATGGCTTGACTGATTCGAATAATTTATACATAGGTTTTTGTAAATTATTTTGTATATGTAAATCGCTTTGGAAATAGGTAATTGTAGATTGGTATATAGCAAAAAAGCGAGACTGCGCATTTGATAGGCCATATAAAATATTGGTAAGCCTAATGATAATTGAATAATGTCTTATTTACATATTTTGCATATTTCTGATAGCGATCTTTCGAGTTCGTGCGAAACCGCAGGCAACAAACAGTATTAGTATTTATTACAAGAAATCCAAATAATGCTTAAAAGAAAACGGAGGCCAAAATCCCCCTTTCCCCTTAATTATTAGCATAACAGTGGGATTAAAAGAATGTATACGCAAGGGAATGTGTACCAAAACCTTCGGTTTTGGAGAATCCCCCTCTGCGTGTTTGCGCTCCGACTCCCGTTTGGGGTCTAAGCGCAGACGCGCGGGCTACACTGCGTATTCTAGGGAGGGCAATATTCCGCTTGCTGCTGTAGGTCTGATTTCTGCATCATCAAGGGACTCCACTCCAACCTGGAAGCCGTTCACTACCGTCTCGAGACGGCCAAGCCGGCCTTGCTTTTCCTCACAGAGACGCTGATATCATCTCCTTTGGACACCTCTCATTTATTCTATCCTGGGTACAAACTGCAGTATTCCTTTTTGCCCCGAGTCAGAGTGTGCGTGTACGTAAGAGAGGATAGTTAACCTCGTCATCGCACGACTCGACAGAGCGCCAAATACCACCCACATCAGCTTGATGGTTGGCATTGCACAACCGTACGGTTCGCGAAACTTCCTGTCTCGCACAGCCACTTTATGGAATGATCGGTCCTCCGCGATATTTCCAAACCAATACGACTTAGAGTCCTTCAAGAGAGCGTATTTTTTCCATAAAATCCCTGTAACTAATTTGCGGTTATTCTGGTGTTGCAGATGTCCATGGGCGTCGGTGATCCCTTATTATTGGAAATATCGAAATAATTAATTTTACTAGGTTCTTTTTATATCAGATAAACAGAGTCCTAGAGTAGTTTAAGTCAATTTTATAAACATATTTAATGTTGATGTAAGCTTTAATACTGTCGATATAAGTAAAATGAGCACCTTGCTGTTGATAATGTTGAACCATCTGTTGATTTTGTTGCTGTTGTTGTTGTATCAGCTGTTGTTGTTGCTGTTGTTGTTGCTGCTGCTGCTGCTGCTGTTGTTGTTGCTGCTGCTGTTGCTGTTGTTGACCATGGAAAAAACTTAAAATGAATCTTTAGCGAGTTTTATTTCACTTTAAAGGATAAGTTTTATGTTGATAAGCGATAGCAGTGAATTAAAATATAAAATATAGTCTCTCTGATAGCCTACAGACTATGATTATTTCGTTAGTACTACATAATGAGTTCTAATTAGAATGTTTGAAGATATAGATTCCGTGCCACCTGACCGGTTATCCATTCTGAAGGTCACTTGGTAGGTTTTAACAGTTGTAGGGTAAACTGCATCTCAACATTGTTGGGAAGTACCACGACCTCAAAAAATATCTAATTCTATCTTATAGTGAGATGTCAATGGTTACTTCGTTCTGTCTTACGAGTGAGATGTGAGAGATTTCTATCCCTTTCATTACCTATTCCTTCATTTTTCCAATGCCAAGACTGCCAATAGATTTTTATGCTGATTATTGACGGAGAAACGAAGGATTAATTTAGAAAACAATATAACAAACTGATTTTTCCTTTATGACAATCCAGGGAAGGATATAAATCGAATAACACCTCACTCTTCAAAATCGATCAAGCAGTTTAGGCTACCGGCCACAATGGAATGGACATACACGCATGCATACTTAATCGTTAAAAAGGTGTCTAGGGCAATTAACAGCGGTCACTTAATAGGCTTATTTGCTTGCCTCTGTTTCATTTTTTTGTTAGAATAAGAGAGGAGACCCACTCCCTTAACATTGTGTTAGTCTTATGTGTAAAGTATACACAATTTATTATTATATATGCATATTTTATATGTATTTGAATAGTAATATCAGTCACTGAATGATGGGAATGAGATGTGATTAAACAATGGACTTGTTATAGTATACAAAAATATTGAAAAAGGTGCAAAAAAAAAACTAATTGTTCATGATATTATTAGAAATATTATTATCATGTACTAGCAAAGGTTTTCACTATTGTAGATAGATTGACAATTTTTTTTATGTAGGTTTTTTTATTGAGTTTTTTCTAGATTCTAGTTTGGTATTGATTCCAATAGGATAGACAGAGAAAGTAGTCTGTTTCTTTTTATTTAATTTTAAATGACATTTTACAATAATTGAGTGTGAAAATATTATTAAGATTTTATAAGTACGACGAAGATATACTGATATCATAACAATTTCAGTGCAATTCTATAGTATGTTAAAGTCCATTATTTTGACCTAAAATTGAAAAAAGATATAGTTCAAATAATTGTGCATCTACGATATAAATAGTTTTTTTTATAAAGGTGTCTCAGTAAGAGTGCACTTTTTAAAACTGGAATATATTTCTTTTCATGCAAGTGGCAACTCTGAAATTTGACAGCTGTCACCTCTGTTTATTCCGATTATTACCGCTCGCAAACTTCGCCAAATTTTCAGCCGAGAAAGTGCACCTAATGTGTCAACCATTCGAAGAGTGGTTAAAAAATTTGAAGAAACTGGGTCAATTATGGATAATAAGAATCCTTTGCGTCAACGTACCGGTCGGTCTCTTGAAAACATTGCTGCTGTAAATGAGAGTGTCGCCGAAAACCCGAAAAAATCAATTCGACGTCGTTCTCAACAACTTTAAATTTCACGAAGCACTACGCAGCGAATTTTGACTAAAGACCTCCACCTTCATGCGTACAAGATTCAGTTAACTCAGGAGCTCAAACCAGCAGACCACAGAAAGCGCCGTCAATTCGTTTGATGGGTAATGGAGCAAAGTGAAGTCGATGCCAATTTTTCGAAAAAAGTAATTTTCTCCGATGAAGCGCATTTCCATATGAATGGCTTCGTGAATACACAAAATTGTCGAATTTGGGACTCAGAAAATCCTCATGCAATCCATGAGAAACAAATGCACCCACAACGAGTAACTGTCTGGTGCGGATTTTGGTCAGGCGGCGTGATTGGACCTTACTTTTTTGAAAATGAGGCCGAAATTGCAGTGGCTGTGAACGGCATTCGTTACAGGTATATGATAACGGACTTCTTGTGGCTTCAACTGGACGGCATGAATCTGGACAACCTGTGGTTTCAGCAGGACGGCGCAACCTGCCACACCGCGCATGAAACAATCGATTTATTGCAGCAACGATTTCCAAAACACATTATCTCACGAAATACTGATGTCAACTGGTCACCAAGATCGTGCGATTTAATGCCGTACGATTTTTTTCTTTGGGGTTTTGTGAAATCTCGGGTTTATGCGAATAAACCCGAAAGAATTCCTGAGCTCAAATCGGAAATCCAACGCGTCATCGGTGAGATACAGCCACATCTCTGTGCAAAAGTCATGGAAAAATTCATGAAAACAGTAATGGCCTGTCATCGGAGCCGGGGGGGGGGGGTCATTTGCCGGATATTTTATTCCATACTTAATTGGAACATGTCTTCTTTACACAATAAAAATATCACAACTCTGTCATAAAATACTTGTTTTTATTTTAAAATGAAAAAGTGCACTCTTACTGAAATATCCAGTATAATACTAATGAGTAAAATATATTTGTTAATAGAATTAAAGATGTACTATAAAGAGAAGGCGGAAGAAAAAAAAATATAATGAAGACCTGTATGGCTTGTTGCATGATGGCTTGTTGCTGCAAGTTCTTTGTGGTTGGTTGCTTGTCCTGCAAACTTGTGACTTGTGTCACTTGCCCATTGGAGTTCATGACCAAGAGACTGGAACGATAAAGTTTATTTTAGATAATTATCTTATTGTTACTGTAGGTAACATATTAGAATTTATCCCAGTACTAAAGTAACCATGATTATCTGAATAACTGGTAAACATTTTATATTATTTCCCATATAATCAAATTATATGCTGGAAGATCATTTGTGATTTTTTTTAAACAACTTAATTGTTTTTAAATAGTTTTTAGATGTGTAATATGTGTAATGTTTCCATTGTTGTACATTGAATTACTTATCCTGCAAAGGATTGGAACAAATTGCTTGTGGGCTACTTAAAAAGCGTGTTTATTAAATGTTGACAAGTCGATGATAAATTTAGCTAATGACATTAATTTTTGGTATATGACAAGAAAAGTTTTAGAAATGAACGTGGAGGGATATGTTGCTATTCCTTAGAAAGATGGATGGGACCAGTGGCAGGCTTGATCCTTGATGATTTTGGATGAGGGGGCTTGAGAGCCTTATGGGTAAATTTTACAAGATGCTTGATATTTCATTATTATTATTATAATTATCAAGTTCACTTTAGGAAATGATGATGGCTTGAGCCCCCTGGATCCGCCAATGGATGAGGACTAGGGAAGAAAAATGATCAGTAATTCTTGGTATACTCACGACTGCTTCTGTTGTTGCATTTGCTGTTGCATCTTATTGACAGTCTGGTTGCTGGCATCCGTTTTGGCGGAAGGCGCTGGAGATCTGACACCTTGCTTGCCTCGGTGCTTGCCCTGATATCATTATATATCTATTTTAAAATTGTCTCCAATTTGTTACTCGCACTCAACTATGTTCGACATTTTTAAATCATCTTGTTTGTATTGATTAAATAACAAAACGCCGATATTAATATCGATCACCATTTGATCATTGGACTAACTCATCAATGGATTGGTGATTCACCAATCGAATAATGAATGGAGCGTGAGAAAGCTTTATGCTCCATAATTTATTTGCCTTTCATTCTTATCACTAACAAGTTAAGCTATACAAAGATTTTTATAAAGATTTGCTGTTAAAAGAAAAGTTTTTACAGAAAATTAAAACTATTTATATTAATCATATCAAACAGGCTTTGTAGCAGTTACACGTTTTTATAAATGGCGGGTATTATAAAGTGGTACGGGGCAAGGTATAGTGTAGGTGGAATGAATGGCCAATGGGACCAAAACGAATGGCTCGTAACAGCCATACAGATCGACGCAGTGTATAAGCGACAGATCTCCCACAAGAATGAACCGACGATCCGATCTTGTAAATATTGAGTTCACTGAATGAGAATGACAAGCGACTGATCTCTATGAGTATTCCCTGTGGCTTTAAAATGGTAATAATTATGACGATTGTTATTTATGGAAGAAGGTGGCAAACGAGCAAGCATTTCATTTGATATTAAGAGACCACTACCCACAGGCAAAAATCAAATTAGTAACAGGAGCGTTGCCTACGTTTAGAAAACAGTGGAATGAAAGTTTCCTTTTTCTATCCATCCCCTTTCCCGTTAAATCCTCTTCATCTTCGCACCCCCTTTGTATTATAAAAGGATGGAAAGGGGAAGAGGAATGTATTTAATGATTGGAATTTTCTCGCATACCTGACTTTGGGATTGGTTGGTACCAGTCTGAGTGGAAACCGAAGAGGCTGGTCTTATTCCTCCTGACGGTAATATGTTGGATAGCGGCCGAGGTGTCTTACTTATCCCATCCGACGAAGCCCGAGGCTTCGCAACCGTCCCTGTGGCGGTGCCCACGCTGGCATCTACGTCAAATAAACAATTTGTTTACAATCATCATATCAACAGTAAACCAAAATAAGTCATTTAAACATAAAAAAGTTATTCATTAAATTCGCAATGCTTATTTGCATTTCTCAACATTCGCACGCACCGCATTTAGACGCACCAGGATAAATAATTATTTAATATACAACATATGTCTCAATATATTTACTAAGACTTAGTAATAAAATGTAGTATAAACCTATAATTGATATACATCCAATATAAAATGGTACTAACTGTTGTGCTGAACATTATTCTGTGGCGAGTGCTGTATGAACATGGAGGGCGCCGCATCTGGTTGAGTGCCTCTTATAAATATCGGGTTGGGAGCGAGGAGTCCCCCTGCGGGCAAGGTCCCGGCCTGCAGCCCCCCGGTCCAGACTTGCGGAAGAGCTCCAGATATCTGCCACGGAGCGAACTGCATCGTCTGCCCTCCAGTCTGGGGAATCACCGAACACTACAGTTAAATCATAAGAAGCCAAACTCTGCCGGGTGGGTTTACGCCGAATCATAAAACATATGTCTATTTTAGGAGCTCTAGTAGCATAGATATGTTATATAATGGATTAAATAATATGTTGCAATATATGTTTATAATGCAAAATATAAGGTAAATTCTTGGATTTAAAAGACGATAATTTTTTTTAAAAAATAATCAGTATTTAATAGGCGCCTAGGAATTAGAAAATATTATTTAGTGGCTAAGTCGTTCGCCAAATCACAATTTTGCAATAAGTCTTCTAAATAAAAGCTATCCAGGAAAAAAGTTTGCAGTGATATGATGATAAAATGAATACAGGCTATAAAAATAAGGATATATAAGCAGGTTATAAAATATGGCTGCATAATTTCTCGAGACATTGTTTTGGACCACCATGTGAATTTATAAATAAGTGTTTCTTTTACAAAAAATATGTGGTTTACAGTTGCTAACACGTGGCCAAAATATTAATAATATGTATTGTAGACATTCTATTCTAAAGCCCTCTAGCGACCAAACACAGCAACTTTGGATATGGAGAAGTAGGGTTAAATCGTCATATATTTGACCAAGGAATATGTGGTCTTCCGTTATACACGTCATTTACGGGCACCCACCCGCATAAATAACGTAACAACATTTGAAAAAAAAGAAACAAATTCATGCCCGTATATCACTTAGTCAGATATATCTTCATTTTTTTTTCATTTAAATTTATTGTTATAACCAAAATAATGTTAAAAGTGTTAAGAATTAAGTGTAGTCACATAAATAACCAGCCGACTTTACTGCAGCCTAAAAATTTCAATCATACCATTTACGATTGATTCTGTTATGCTCTTAAAACTAGGGCGCAGCATATTTCAAAGGTATTTTTTCATCACACAGCACAAAATATAATCAACAGTTGCTTTGCATTGCTGAGGCAATAGCATTTTTCACTAGGACAATAAAATCTCGCGAGCATAGTTTTAAATAAATATCTAAAAAATAATCTCAATTTATTTTTTGCCACATTTCCTCATGCAAGGATTTACTTGCACGATTTTACTAAATAAATGTAAAAGAAAAAGAAGTGTTCGTACATTAAAATGGATGAAAATTTCCACTTTGTTGTAACGTTAATAATAAATGTATAAGACAAACACATTATACGAAGTTATACGAACACATACACACAGCACAGCAATCATTACAATCGCATCTGACCTACTTTCTTGAGAGAAGCTTTCTTGTTTAAACCGGACTGTTTCATTCAGACATGAACACGTAATTATTTATTAAACATTTCACAAATATAATTGTACATAATCTCATTTGTCTGTTCCATCGTGACCGTAACGTTTAATTAGTATCGATCGACATATCGAGATGGAACAATTAGAGGAAATAACTGATTTCACTGATTTCAGGAAGTTGTTCGTTGTATGTAGTATCTTTATATAAACTTTCCATCACATATATGTGAATGATTTATACACATAAATGTAACATAGCAAGATGAAGAGTGTTACCTGTAACGGGCTGATGATTTGTGCTTGCGTCGGTTGCTGAGCTCCGAGCACCGGTTGGGAAACTTGGACGCACTGAGCGTGAACTGGCACAGTTTGTCCTCCCCCGGTTGCACCGCCGACCTTAGCGCCCGTCACTTTACCACCGCTCATCTGAAGGCAAATATTATATATATACATATATATATATATATAT
>DWLR01003956.1:0-12744 GCA_018246295.1 Papilio alexanor hazarajatica
ATATATATATATATATATATAGAACTTTATATATAAATAACGCCTTATTTGATATGTCATTAATCTGTTCATGTAAATTGCTGACCAATGATTGTCACATAAACTTATTCCTCGTGGATTTAAATGTCACGTAAAAGAGTTCATTCGGACATTAAATGTTTTCAGAGCCGCTTTAGCTCATTTTCTCAAAACAAAAAAAAATATGGTGCCCTGGTAGAAATTATATTTACGGCTCAATATTTCCATAAAATACTTTCACATTCACATCAAAAAATATTTTATAGGATTATTAAAGTTGACTCTTAAAAAATCGACTTTTTAACGTTGTAATTGAGGACGGTAATGCATATCTCTGTATTTCAATTTGTAACTTTGTGACAGTGACATCATCGTATTCGGGAATCGTGTTATCTCACACGCGCAGTATTTCTAATGCTCAACGTTTCTCCCCAACTAGGTTAAGGATATGTCAACATCGGTTACATCCGTATAATATCCGGTTTAGAATCGACCACCACCTTTCCTCGGTCACCACCTATTAAGATAATTTATGTTCAGTATTTAAATGTATAATTTATGATAATGCTGTAGAAAGTATACGTAACGATCGGTTCACGGTAATCAGTGAATTATTAACACATTCCGGTTTTAGTTGTGTTATACATAGTTTGTTTATACAGAACTAAAGTAAACCGACAGCTCTTTATAGACGGCAATTGGTCACATCTGTCGAGCTGGCGACAATGAATACGATGATGCTCAACTAATGCGTCTTTCTATCACTTCGCTACTTAACATTAGGCCTAATTATGTCATGAACCATCTCCAAGGAGTAGCTATTTGTATAACTCGGGACACGAAAGTGGAACAACATGACACTTACTGCGCAGGTACAGTTGACTGCAAAATTATTTAGTGTGAATTAAGACTGCAATGTATCATGACTAGCAGATTCTCGGCACAATATTTCTATGGAATAAATACTTAATATTGATAACTTGAAGACAAGGCCAATGTGACCTCCAAAAAGCTTGGTGTGCTCAGTAGATCGAAGCAGTATGTCCAGTCGAACCACCGCCTCCAACTATATAAAGCGCAAGTTCGGCCTCGTACAGCCGCGTTCTGGAATGATCTGTCTCCAGCGGTATTTCCAAACCAATACGACTTGGTTCATCAAGGGTCGGATTTTAGTCCTTTTACATTTCCCGCTCTTTCCTAATAAGGAAAGGATGGGAAGGGAAGGAGGATTTGACGGTGAAGAAGATGGATTTGAGAAGGTAATGTTCATTTTTCTGTCCATCCCCTTCTCTGTCTATTAAAGGTTGGCAACGCATCTGCAACTCGCAAATGCTTGTTGCAGATGTGTTCTTGTATAAAAAAAAGAAGGGAGTGTACTTTTTCCTTAAAGACAGGCGTTGCATCAGTTTCTCTGGCGCAGATGTCCATGGGCGTCCCCGCTGCTCATTTGCCACCTCATTCCATAAAAAAATCCTTTTAACTTTTTTTAAAATCTGTTCACTGTTGATAAAGATGTTTGTATAAATTGATCTGCAAGTTGTCGCGTCGTCTGTATGTTCGATGTCTTTATGCCTGTACTCTAATGCAATGATAAATGACTATGGCGCACGCATGGAAGTTCTTGCTTGTGTTAAAGTCGCATCGTCGAAAACATTTGTTTCTACACAGGTTTTACTTTCGTGTCTCGAACTATACGAAAATGAACGTTGGTGTGCTCTTTGCTTTTTTACCAGCAGGACTGTGCAGATACAAGTCTTTCATACGTAACAAGACGGTTATCTTATGAGCTAACTATGAAAAGATACAGCTAAGAGTTGAGTTGAGCATCGAAGCGGAGCGATGAGATTTTATCATTTAGACACGCAAAACATTTAATCCGACATGTTTAAAATCACTTTATAAATCAAATTTGCATATAAAATTATAAATCAAGGAAGAAATTTTCCTTTTTATATTATAAAGGGGAAAGATATGTTTGTAAGGCGTTTTAACGTTGACTCGACGCGACACTATGGGACATGACGCGACACTATGCGACGTGACGCAACCAATACATAACATGCACGCGCGACAAAGTATCGCTGCATAGAACATTTAAATATAATAATATTCTGGGACATTATTCACACACGGCCATCGGATCCCAAACTAAGCAGAGCTCGTGCTTTGGAAACCAGACAACTGATATACTACATAATACTTTTATTTTATAAATACATGCTGCATGTATTTATAAAATTCATAATTATCTAATTACACCCAGACTCAAGACAAACGTTTATACAAAACAAATGTTTATGCACACAAATGTTTGTCCTGTGTGGGAACGAACCCACAACCTGTGGTGTGAATGGCAAGCATCTTACCAACCGCGCCACCGGTCCTTCAAATATATTGCAGTGGCGGATCCAGGAGTCTGATTTGGGGGGCTAGGCCCCATTTTGGGAGGGTTTCATCCCGTTGGAGTTAGATTTAAGGTGAAAAAGTATAAACCACATAACATTTTAGTGTCACATAACAAGAATAATATTTAAGAATTCCACATAAAAATTTACACTGAGGAATTCTAATGATTTGGGAAAGGAGTGAGGGGCTTTCTAAAAGTTTAAAACGAAACCTTTTTTTTATTATTACTGTAGACAAAATCAACTAATCTTTTGGTAACGGTTGTTGTCATTTTCCTCTCGGAGGAAATTACGAGTAGGTAAGAATGTAAAAAACTTTCTTTCTTTATTTCTTTTCAGGATTGCGTTTCAATGATGATTATTTTATGTTTCATCCAAATTATTTGTTTTTTGGCCGTGCTACGGTTTTCAAATATTGGCAATAGATTATTGACAAGTTCCCTTTTTCGTCCACACGGCTTAAAGGTTTTTGTGACTTTGTATATTGTACATTTTCGCGACAAGCAAATCGTGTCATGTCGCGTGTTAACCTTAAAACTACTGAACTAATTTTAAAAGTTCATTTACCATTCAATGAAATTCAGACGGAAATTTTATCATCCTACAATATTCGAATTCAACCAAAGCCGGGCGTAAAAATTTGTATTCAAACGAAACACTTTACTATTATTTCGACACCGGAAGCGCCATCAAATTATCTACATATTTAAAGTCATGCAATGCTACAATTCACTTGTTACCGCCACCATTGTTCGTGTAGAATTGACGGTCACCGTCCCATTACCATCACAATGTCTACGTTTAAACAGTGGTTTTCTCACGAATACATTAAATGCACAGGTTAGGTTACATACAGAGAGAGAGAGAGAGAGAGAGAGAGAGAGAGAAGTATAATCTTACAAAAATAACGATTAACAATGTAGCCTTATTGATCTTTCTGCTCGGCTCCTAAGCACTCTGGCGTTATGTTTGTTTAATGTGTTTCATAATATTTGAGCATTTGAATGCAAAAACAGTTTTTCAAATCCGATTATAAGAAAAATACGTCACAACAAAAAAAAAAACAAACTCTTCCGCCTTTTTAGGGTATAGATTCGTGTTTAATGAGGCATTAGAAAAACTTTTATCAAAACAAAAATAAGGGACGGAATAAAAGAAAAAACGGTATCAAACAATTACACTTTTTTTTTAAATAAAACATTACTGACTTCAAATCTATAAAAAATTATTTATAGGTTATTTACATTTTCTCTACAAATCCATTAAATCCAAACAGGGATTGTGTTATAATAGATCTACCAATGTGTTAATTTTCATTTTCATTTTTAACCCAAAGTCCAATGACATTTATTTTAAATCGGTCCATAAATAACAAATTTCTGAGGTAATATATATAAAAAATACAAACGAATTGAGAACCGCCTTTTTTTTTGAAGTCGGTTGAAAAGGATGTTGTTCTTAAAATTGAGAAAGGTTTTAATTCTATGGTTCGGACAAATCGAAATTATGAATGAACAAAGAATTTCAATGCTGATGTATGTTGTAAAAGTGAGTTGGAGTGTTATTAAACATTATACCGACCACAGACACATAGGAAAGACAGACAGATGTATTCGTATGAATGTAGAGGAAGCGAGAGGGGTGTACCGGGGTCGTGGCAAATGGAAATCCGCAATGGCTACCTACGGCTTTGGGTTACGGGTGTGTGAGTGCTTACAATGTTTTTTACTTATTTATTTGAAAGCCCAGTGAGTGAGAAAGTCAAATGACATTTTATTTAAAAGTTTACCCAAGCAAGGACTAAGCGTTTCACTTTTACATAATACAATGATAATTTTTACATAATATTGTACTTAAATTTAAATATATGAAATTAAAAAGTATCGTAAATGCACACTAGTAAGTGATTTGCCCTCGAATGACGTTTAAAAATTCTCTCTATGTGTTTATTACTCTGTGACATTAAGAGCAATAGCATCTGTTAAGATAATAAACATATTATGTCGTTAATCATTTTTTTATGCAAGAAGGCGGCAAGCGAGCAAGTGGTCACCTAAGTGACTAACCTAAGCTACCCATAGTCATTTGCAAGTTACAGATGCGTTGCCTACCTTTAATAGACAGACAAGGGAACAGACAGAAAAATTGACATTATCCATCCCCTTCCCCGTCAAATCTAGGACTGAAATTAGGTCTCCTCAGACGAAACGCAGAATACTTCTACTTGACGCGTGTCTTCTGTGAGGTCGCGGTATTTCACCGGTCGAGCGCCATTCGTGCAACAGATGTTGTGCGGGCTCCACACATCACTTTCACAATCTTGACTTTTATATCTAGCCGACGTGTAAATTCATACTGTTTTTATTATTAATTGTGTTATTTTACAAACGAACATTTTCTAACCGATTATGAGCTTTCACGTTTTGTAAGTCTAAATAATCTGTCATTACAAGCCTACATTATAAACGAAAACCTGTGTCAATTTTCACATTCATATGGCCAGTAGTTTTATCGATTCGGTATAATTTAAACTACTGGCAATGGATGAGCCATTGAATTGCCGCATAGTTTATCCATATTAGACTTATATAATTCAATAACATAAAAAAGAACACTGACAAATGTTAATGAACATACATTTATAATGAAGAGTGGAAGGTGTAAAAAAAAATTCAACTTAAAAATGAACGCGATTCAATCACATTTCGAGTTCGAACGACCTCTTAACAAGTGCGCTGACCCCGACTTCGACCGAATGTGGTTGCATAACCTTAAAACCATCCACGCCCCTCGATCATATTCAAACTGGTTTTTGTTCACTTTCACTGGGAGAAATCCATAGAAAATATGCGAGATGGCCGTTGGCTGAAAGTAGACGTTACCTTTTATACAAAAAAAAAAAGAACTAAAAACTGACGTTTGTCAAATAATAAAATTGACATGTCATTCTAACTGCGACTTATTTAAAATGTAAAATAGCACTGACTGTATGTGTGTAATGGTTGCCCATATACTGATAAAAGAAAACTGAAATCTGACGTTTATCAAAAAATAAGATTGACGAGTCATTTTGGCGGGAACATGACGAGGTGAATATTTTACTTAATTTTAATGTCATATATCGCTTTGATATGTACTAATAACCTCGTTAAAAAAGTTTGAAATTACTAATAAAATATGTAATGAAAATTAATTTGCAGACTTGAAACTCGAATGTTTCATTAAAATTGCCAAAAACCCCTTGGGTTGAACGAAGGTCAGGTCAATAACTATTACATTGATAAAGTGAGAAATCAATACACATTACACGTGTAAAGACAGGATATCACTGAGTAGGTCTGTATGTTAGTAAGTACTTATAAATAATTACAGCATTAGATATTTTCCTTCAGGCACAACTTAAACGCCAATCGAAAATATTTCCGGTTATTTTCGCGAGCACATATTAAATAACCGGTAATATTAGAAAGTGCCTCGTGACATCGCATTCGTTGAAAGTTACGGGTTTTTATACAAACACCCTTCCCTTACGTCTGAATCGAGTTGTGTAATCACTAACTGAATGCATGTAGATGAGCAGAAGCAAACAATATATTCGTATGAAAAATAAGAACTTTAAATTCGTGATATAAAGTGGTAGACAGAGGTAATAAATAGAATGGACAAACCTGAATCGTATCTTTCTCATTTATACAATATGATAAAGCTGTTTGTTTGTCTATTCTTAATTTGTTTTGAAAAATTATCTTTTTATTTGACAGCCCAATTAATAAAGGAGGTTATGTAAGGTTAGGTTTAACAGTGGTAGAGTCCGCAACGACAACATCTGTTGGACGAAAGGCGCTCGACCGGTGAAATACCGCGACCTCACAGAAGATAGGCGTGAAGTGGAAGTATTCTGCGTTACGCACACGCGAGTGAGTTGCCGGAGTCCTAATTTTAGTCGGCTTCCCCTTCCCACCCTTTTCTAACAAGGAAATTGATGGATAGAAGTAAATGTCCATTTTTCTATGTCCATCTCTGTGTATTAAAGGTAGGCAACACATTTATAACTCGCAAATGCTGGTTGCAGATGTCTATGGATAGCGGTCACTTATGTGACTGCTTGCTCGTTTGCCACCTTCATGTACAAAAAATAGTACTGTAGCGTTGCTCACGACCCGTAGTGGTCGAAGGGTTACGATTCCTGGACGCTACGTGTGGCAATACTCAAGTGTCAACTGTCAGAGAGTACCTAGGTGTGGCTGTGTTGTAGTAATGTAACACTATAATTAAGCATAAATACACATTAATGTAAACTAACAATTGCATTACAAGTTCTATTAAAGTTTCTAATAATACAAACGCGAATCATTTAACACCATCATCATAACATCCTTGGAAAGAGCAGTGCGCTACAGTACTTAATTTGTTTCATAATTGTTTAGTACAAAAATGTAAAAATCAAGTGGCAACAATTTTTATAACTTTTGAAAATGTAAGCACTCTTTTCCTTTTCCTTTCTCTTTTTATCAAACCGGCGTGCAGGTGCATCCTATTGAAGAGTGCCCTAAAGTTTTGTACAATGTTTACTAATTATATTATTCTGTTATCTATTCAATGGTTCCTTTTATTTTTATCAACCTTATTTTACTCAACAGAAATGGTCCTTCGAGCCGTATATGAACCAGCAAACTATGAATATAACTAAAATTATTTCTAAAAGTACATCAACTGTTGAATCCGCATAATTTTATTTTGAAGATTTAATTGAGCGTATCCTATTAGATTAGTCACAGTGGAGTGAGTTCAGTAAGCGGCTCTAGATGCAGAAATATACCGTGTAATTTATCAAATTATGCGATGTAATTTGATATTAAGCGTGTAATAAATAGAATACTTTTTTATATAAAAGACCGATAATGTATCTTTCAATGTAACATACAAATTGTTGTCTAAAATCAGAATCGTGCGGTTTTGGCACACCTATCTCGTTTCTTCTATACTAAAAGATGTTCGTCAGTTAAATTGACTTTCAATAACACGATTGTCTGTACCCTATGACACACCGGGGATGAATACTTATCGAATGACATCTTTATGACGCATAATATGGCTGAAATACCGTCCTGTAAGTCGGGCAAATATGTCGATGATTCATTAGCAAAACATAATAATAAGACGGTGAAAAGCTTCCAATCGCTGCCAGGACGAGCCACCCGCTCAACTAATAATAATAATATATGTAAAAACTAATTTATATATATATTATTTATTACCAAGCTTTTGCATTTTAAAATCTTGCACGTCAAATTATTGTCAAGCGTATTGTTACAATAATTTTTAAACCATAACTGTCCGTTGTAATTAAATTTATTTATTTATAAATTCAGTATTTACAACAATTCACGTTTAATTAAAACCTTGTTACATTTTGAAACATCACTCACTCACTATTTTTTTCTCTTCGATTTTCAACTGTTTTTTCACTTATAATATACCGCGTCACGTGTTTGTGGCCAGTTCGATCTCCTTGGTAAATCAAAGAGGTTTAATACTTATTTAATTAAAGTTATCGTTAAACACGTATGTATTAGAATCAATTAACCGACTTATTCATATAATATACAACTCATATCCACTTGCTTTAATATTCCACAATTTCACCATGTTACATTTATAATCGCCCATCTTATTCTCCGAGACGAAACAGCATTAATACGGTTTAATCTGCGTAGGTCGTTTGACGAATGTTATTATTATTTTAACGAGCGCTTATTGTAATTAAGACACGACCGATCCGAGCGAAAGTTCCTTGTGAACTGATGACGTCATAACTATAACGCACAAATAACATATTCGAAAATAGAACATTCAACAATAATAATTTAGTTTTACAGAATCTGAACATCCCAGCAATTCATATTACAGATGCGAATCTATAACATGAAATTACTTCTGGACATATTTACCTACCTACAATACCAAAATGAAATTAGTTTCCAAGTCTTATATTCAATATGTAGCGAAGAAATAAGAAAGGATTTTTTTAATATAAGAACGTGGCAACAGAGCAATCGGTCACGTAAGTGACCGCTATCCGTAGACATCTACAACAAGCATTTGGAAGTTGCAGATGCGTATATAGACAGAAAAATGGACATTTTCTTGTATCGATCCCCTTCCCCGTCTAATTCTCTTTCCCTTCCTACCCTTTCCTTGTTAGAAAAGGATGGGAAAGGAACGCTGACGAGGCCTCTGGCTACTCCTCAGACAAAGCGCAAAATATACTTATCTTACTTTAAGTCTGTCTTTTGTGAGGTCATGGTATTTCACCGGCCGAGTGCCGTTCGTGCTACAGATGATGTGTGAATGTATGCGAAGCCGCGGGCAACAAGTAGTTATATTATAAGACCTTATAATTGCCGATGTTGTAAATAAGATCTATAACTGCAGCGCGAAAGGCTGGGGGGGATGGATATTTAACGCCGACCCTAAGGCAATGTTGACAATTCTTTGACCGGACAACTGACAACTTTCTACCCGATGCTGGCATATGTGGAAACTCGTCGACGACAAAGAATAAACGAGTCACAGATACGACCGGTCGAATAAGGTTAGGCTAAACAAGAAACGTTATATTTTGTTTACTAATATAATGTTTTTCGAGTATATGTCTACTAGTATATCCGTTCGATTGTGACCTCCTGTAGTCTAAACGGCTGCACTGATTTTGAAGAGTGTGGTATCGTTTGATTTGTATTCGTCCCCGGAGTGTCACAGGGGTCATTCAGTCAGTCGGGTTTATTGGTTTTTTAAACTAACCATAGCTTGTTGACGTAAAAATTGTACATTTGGCAAAACATATTATATTTTAATATATTATTAACCTATTGTTGTAAATCGTCTTTTATTTTTTTTATATCTAAGAATAAAAAGATTTATTCGTACTTTGAAATGAAGAAAAGTGGAAGATATTTTATGAATTGCTAATGATGTAAGTCTATTTGAAAGGCTTTTAACTTATCATGGTTATTAATACAACAAAATTAGAAAACACCATAAAAATAGCCATCGAGTTACATCAGTAGGCTGTCGAGTCTACGGATGTCGATTCTTTGGCGGGTCATCTGTGTTTATCCACTTTCACATTTCTGTTCGAGATGAGCTTTCGCGTGCTATCTACAAATGTCAGTAAATTGAGAAAATTCATTTCAATTAATGAAATTGACATATCAAATACGTAACAGCGTACCATTTCATTATTATTATTTTGCGAAGTTTTTTTTTTAGTTTGATTACACCTCTTGGTCTCTGAATACTTTCACAACATAAAAATGTGGATTAAAATGGTGTCGTTGCGATTGAAATTGAGAAGTGTATGATTCGGTTCGGGCATGTTGAAACAATAAATATGGCAAGAGTGAAAAAGCATATCAACAACTTTACGGATCGGATTAGTAGCATAGTAAAGAATGGTGATATAAGGAGCACCCCGAAACCGACAAGCGTGTATGCGTAGATATATGGATTTAGAAGAAACGGGAGCATCCTATTTCTGTCTATTCCTTTGTCTTACGAAATTATTTATATTTATATGACGGGGGCCTCTTAAGATTGCTGAAAACGGGATAAACTAAGATTCTCTTCTTCCGCCAACTTCATCTAAAAATATAATTCGATTAAACTTTATATGCATAACATAATACATAAGCCTTATTTTAGTTATATACTAAATAGAATTATCTTATTATATAGTTTTTAATACAAGAAGGTCGCAAACAAGCAAGCAGTCACGTGACCGCGTGAGTGACCGCTATCTATAGATATCTGCAACAAGCATTTGCGAGTTGCAGATGTGTTGCCTATCTTTAATAGACAGAGGAGGGATATAGACAGAAAAAATGACATTTCCCACGCCTTTCCATCTGCTTGGCCGTCAAGTCCTCTTTTCCTTCACATCCTTTCCTTATTATAAAAAGTTATGAAAGGGAAGATGACTAAAATTAGGCCTACGGCACCTCACTCGTCAGACGAAACGTCGAAAACTTCTAATTGAGGCCTTTCTTCTGTGAGGTCGTGGTATTTCACCGGTCGAGTGGACCAATCGTTCAACAGATGTTGTTGTTGCGGACTCTACCACTGTTAAATTGTAGACTCTGTCACCAAAACATCGTAGCTCCGTTGTTGTATGTAGTTCAAATGATCTTTCATTATCCATCTCTGTCCATCTCGTTCCGCGAGTGATGTGATATATTATATAACGACATTCTTTGTGAGAAAGTTATCTTGAATACAGCCAATAACTTGTTGTGTTTGTATGAATTAAGTTCATGCAACTAGTAGTGATGGCTGGCTTCATCCTACTTCGTTTACGTTTTACAAAGGTTACGTTTTACGTTTTTCAAAAGTGAAATCGATTTTCGAAGTGTGCGTTCATTAGTGCGCGTGACACGAACATATAGCAGTGTAATGGAGTTACCCAAAATTTGGGGAAATGTAAAATTTATTCAAAACAACACTGTCAACTTCTAAAATAATATTTATTAATACAACAATTTAAATGGGGTTTATAAATGAGCGCAAAATCTATATTAAAATTTAAAAAAATCTCGAAGTATTAAACATTTATATACCTATACACTAAATGAACATCATTAAATACCTTTATTTGTGATTTTTTTTCTCTATTTATGGAAGCACAACATATTATCAAAATACAAACATATTGATTCCTCTCCATATTTTTTTAAAAATGTCACGATTGAAAATCTATTGAACTCTACTAAAATCAAATTAGAAAAGAGGTTGTATGCGATTTTGTTTACATGTAAGTTTCGTAATGTAGCCGACAATGCTGAATCATTTTACAAAAAAGAATTCAATTGGAGTTTTCTTTGGGGTACAAATGTCGCTGCACTTTTCGGCCCAAAATTAGGTATTTACCTATCTAACATCTTTGCCATAAATAATCCATTGAGGCTTACTGTTTATACTGTCGTTTTAAATTAATTTGTCATAAAAACTGCGACACTACTTTTTTTTACTAAAGAGAAATTGTAATTTTCACAACATTAACCGGAGATTTGATAGGTAACCTTTAGAAATCAAATCAATTGTAATCACATACCAAATTGTCATGGAATATTTCGATTTAAATTTTCAATAACCTGAATTTGAAACGCAACATTGTTTTGTGAAGTCACCATTTGAATTTAAAAAAATCTATAGAACTTTAATTTTTAGATCGATCGTAACTAATTTCATTTATTTTTATTTTATTCCAGTTTCCCCAGCGGAGAGCGGTGAGTCCTTGAACTAAACCTGATGGATTTTAATGAAGACAAGATGAAAGGATTTTTACATAACACATAGCTTAAACATGAAATAGTTGCGTCAGTACTGTGAGGAGGGGCTTAACGCTATTTAGCCCCCCTGGCTTAAGACCGTTGGCTTAAGCCCCCCTGGCTTAAACCTCCTGTAGATAGATTTTAACAAACCAAAATCACAAATTTTTTTTATAGTTTAAATCAGAACAAATCAGTGTAATGGCATACAAATCTAATAATAATTCAAACTTACTCTTCACTTTAAATCTTATCACGGCAGAAATGTAATAATTTGGGGGGAGAGCTAAGGGGCTCGATCCCCAAAGCCATGTGGGGAAGCTAAGGGGGCAACAGGTGGCTCGGATCCATATCCCCCATTGATTACGACCATGAGAACAAAATAATTGTATTTCACAAGTTTCCTCAACTGTCACTGATACATTTCTAATATCAGTGTACATTACAAGATTAGTTTCTTTTGCTCCATTCATCAATTCCATCAATTCCATAACATTAAAATGAAATAACAAATCGAAAGCGATTTTGTAAGAATACGCTATACTTTTAACTCGTTATTAAGGTTGTTCGCTAATTGGAAATAGTCGCTCACATGTTTTCGGAACGAAACGCTAACAAGCGACCATAGGACTATAACATTTAGAAGTGACAAAAACGTAATAAAATTATTAGATCGCAACAAATCTACATTTTTAGATTACTTAGTTTTATTACAAAGAAATTATAATGTTTAATTGTATAATTTAGCAACTTGTTATTTTTTAAAAGTTCGTTAAATTACGTCTTTAATAAAGATAATAGTGCTTCTATTTGCATTAAACCATTATATCTGCAGTGAATATACAGGCGGTTAAAAATACGAGTGCAATATTTCTTGTGACTGTATTTTGGAGCAATTTACTTATATTCGACAAGGGTTTCTTCTACACACACACACACACACACACACACACACACACACACACACACACACACATATATATATATATATATAT
>DWLR01003957.1:0-12742 GCA_018246295.1 Papilio alexanor hazarajatica
CAAAGGGGGAACGCTGCCAGTATCTTCGGAACCTTGCCTAAAGGGACTCCAACTAATTTTGATTATATAGTATAGTTGTATAGTACTCCGTGTAGTATTAACTAATATTTTTATGTATGTCCGTTCGATTCTAAACCCATGTTGTTTAAACGGCTTGACCGAGTTAAGATTGAGGTGTCATTAAATTGTATTCCTTCTCCAGTCATAAGAATGCCGAATGGTGATAATCATACAGTAAGTCGGTTTTTTAAAGTTTTGGTATTTTTCGTATAGACTATGAAAAGGCTGGAAACAAGAAATATTTATTTCATATAAGTGTTTGACGGTGTCGACAAAGAGTGTTTGTGCCTAGAAAGTAATGTGCGGAGAGAGGTGGAGTGTTTTATATGTTAACATCCACTTACGTACGACGACGTTCTCGTATATTATCCGTTATACTGAAAGTTGTTTCTTTTGGTGGCGATATGGCTAAGCGTACACGTTTGTTATTTATACACCATTCTCGCCACAAGGCCTCAACTAAATAAAGCAAGGCCTTTATGTTTACGTATTCCCTTTATAAGCATAACATGACGGCAAAGCTGTGATAATATTATGTATTCCTAGTACATGTCGGTAAAAATATTTACTTACACTCGCTCGGTTTCTGATATGTCATTCATTTTATAAGATTAGTTAAACGTTGTTTAACATAAATTAAGAATTTGCAACATCTGTTTAAAGATTGTTAATAGTTAGAGGGAAGTAATTGCAAATTATATTATATTTTCTTATACCTATACTTCCTTACTAATATTATAAATGTGAATGTAAGTTTGTTTGTTTGTTACGCTTTCATATATTTCTATGTACGCATAACCGATCATTATGAAACTTTGCACACATAATCTCTAAGTTATTGGAAAGGATATAGGATAAGTATATTTTTTACGAAGTGTGAAAAAATCATTATATTAATGAATGCGAATGTTCGGATGGATGTTTGTTACCAGGTCACTCGACAACGGCTGAACACATCTGGACGACATTTGGCACAGAGATATAGCCTGGAATAGCACATAGGCTTTTTATCCCGGAAAGATTTACGGTTTCCACGGAACGTTTTTCATACAGATATATGTATGTATATGTCTACATACACATCAATATTGAATTCCACGTGGACGAAGTCGCAGGCAAAAGCTAGTATATAATAAAAACAAGAGATATGATTGTTACTGATTAATTCTAAAATTATTGAACTGATTATAACTGTTTCACCAATAGAAAGCTCTACTATCGTCGAGTAATATATGCTCCATTTAGTTTATTTGTCTATCTATCTAAACGAGCGAAGCCGGGGTGGGTTGTTCCTGCTAGTAAGTAAATGAAATCCTCAAACTGTACGATCTCAGCTTGCGCTTTGTCAAACTTATTAATTAATATCAAGCAACGATAACCTTGAATGTGATACATTTTTTCCGTTTCCAATAATTGAAGCTCAAATAAACAAGAAGATTAATTGGACTGCAAACGGAACTTGAAGTGAATCTATTACACACATTGTTTTAATATAATATTAAGAATCTGGTATGGAAAACAAACTACATTTTCCGTAGAACCAAGGCTTTGTCGTTCGTAATTAAAATCACATTAAACGGATACGTGTAGATAGAAAACAATCGAATTAAAAGTCCACTGTAATTTCCGTAAGAAGCCATTATACGAACTGGTCGCGTTTTAAAATTTATTGCTTGCATTATATACTGCGGTTTCCTTGCATCGTTAGTTCTTTCTTACGATTTGTATTTTATTTTATTTTTATTTAGAATTGCGTTACATAAATAAAAATTACACTTATATTTTAGTGTATTTTTGTTGTTTTATTATTATTAAAACAATCACAGAATTTTTAGGAATTTTATACTAAACAACCATGTGCCGTCGAGATGTATGGAACAAGAAATTTAAACAGTAATTAATTTAAACAATAAATATACCCAACTGACTGATCCCTATGAAATTCCGGGAAGTATAAAAATCGAATGTGCCACTCGGTCGCTATTCAAAATTGATCCAGTAATTTAGGCTACATGACGTCACAATGGAACAGACATACATACAAACATATGTCTCCGTTCTTAACAACATCTGGACGATAGCCCTGACCCTTTTGCAATATCATTTATTATTAATTCGAGGTTAGTACATGCAGGTTAAACCTCGGTGATATAAATAAATGTGGGGATCCTAAGCACCCCTCCATCACGTAGATAAACGTTGATCAAACGACTTGAATATCACGGCCAGTTTAACATCACAACGGAGTTATATCGAGGTAGCGATCTTGTATCGTTTGAAGTTAGGCTTTATTGCTACAATGTAAAACGTAAAGAGCGCTTTGATGTCTTTTTATATCCGAAAGAGGACTTAAATGATAATATTCTAACTACTCAGAGTAAAAGTTGGACTGGTTCATAGTTACCATAATTTACATTTTTTAGATTTTTTATAACAGACCGCTACCCATAGACATATGCAAATGCACACGAATGTTAAATAAATATATAGAATATTAAAATCGGGCATTCCTTTTTTACCAAAATCTCGTTCTTTCTCTTTTCCAAAGGTAAAAAATGAAACGCTGCATAATGCGACGAGTTACAAAGCAGACATATTTAAAATGCGTTATCATGCACCAATTTGCATGTGTGTTGAATAAGTTGATTATACGTGGGTGAGCATAAAAAACGTGGTTACAGTACCGTTCACAAAACAACCCGTAAAACGTTGCAATAATATATATAAAATAAGAACGCTATACAAATATTCTTAAATAATTTTTATTGTATGTCAGGATCTCGATCTAGGATCTATCTATAGATAAATCCTAAATTTGCCCGACGATAGTGGAAGTGTGATATTTCAATAGTCACTTTTTTATGTTCTATTTAGCTTAAAAATAATTTTGTACTAATTTATTTTATTTTATTTGTAATCATTTTTATTAATAGCTGCAATTTAACTCTAATACGTTCAGAAATGTAAAGATGTGCTTTATTTAGAAATGTATTATTTCATTCTATTGTTAAGTAGTCGTTATTCTAAAAACAAAACGCTTTTAGAAGCTTAAGTCTCATAAGAGATAAGCGGTGATAAAAGTTTTATTAAAATTTTACAATACAATTCGTTGCTTTGGTTCAATATTTTTTTAATTAATTCTATTAAACATTTTCTTCGAGAAATGAAGAGATTCCTAAATTATTTTAAGAAATTTTGGTTAAATTATTTTATAACAAAAATAAATTGAGTACGTTTAAATGTGTATCATAAATAAAAAATCCTCTTTTCAACGTAGCGAGATATCGCTAAGCGTCGAGCATATATTATTTTCTGTGAAATCGAGAATCAATAGCGTTATCACTTCCAGCCAATGTGTTGGAAGCCATTAAAAGAGCTACCATCTCATGCGTTAATGTACGCAGTTAGCGTATGTAAAAATGTACATATATGCATAATTCTTAGATGTCATGTAGTATTAAGACTCCATAAATACTGGCAGTATTACATATCATTTGTTCACATAGTATTTGTTATAACGTATTAATAATCCTTTTGTCCTACATAAGTGAAAAACGCGACGTGACGCGATTTAACACTATTATTTGACATCACATAAATTAGCTTTGTGTGTTTGTGACCTATATTGCGCGATAACCTGTCGCGAGTATACACCAACCAACCAAGCATACCAAGCAAGTATTTGCTCGCGTTATATCGCATCACGTCGCGTTACGTCTCTCACCTAGCAGTAACAGGTTAGTCGTATGTTTTAAAAAGCGAGAGAACAGTAGAAATCAGCAAAAGCTGCACGGTAATGTCGGTTCGACCGGCGGAATACCAGGACCACATAAACACAGACGTTAGTTCAAGACCACTACATCTACACCTTCTCTTTATATACCTTTTCTGCTTTGTCTGATCCTCTTTCCTCTTTATTCTTTCCCTCTCCTCTTCTTTATACTTCTACAAAAAAAATTACAGAACAACCTTATCTCTTGTGATTGTGGCTAATGTTTAAGGGAAGTGGTGATTGATTACGTAATATCTAGGCCACTCATTCGATGCCGCCTCAACGTATATATATAAATTAAATCAGTTTTAACTTAAAATCAAATTTCTAATATATAATTATCACCTGTAAGTGCATGTGCGCACATGAGTTTTAGTTGTCATTTAAATTTTCAATTGTTGCTAATTATATCCATTGTCATAACCGATACAAATTTCATGTAAAACATTTTTATCAATACGATATTTCCTAAATCATACTGTCTTAGTTGTATTATTATATATACTACTATAGTACTTAATTTTAAAAAAATATTTTGCTTGCATAGAACTGTTATTTTATAAAGTTTGCAGGAAATTGAAATCGCTCGCAGATGGAGCATACCAATGTACGACGATATTCCAGTTATTTCTCTCGGGTTTCGCATATTTTCAGCGCTACCGGAAATTACTTTTAAACATAACGTCTTTGAATATTATTTCTTAAAAGTTTAGAATTTGAATAGACTTTATTTAAAAAAAAAACTAGCTGACCTAGCATACGTTGTCTAGTATGAACTTTGTTGACATTGCTGCCTAACAAGTCCAACTGTGATATACACATATGTTTTAATCAGTTTAGCCCTTTCGGAGGTGGTGTAAAGCCAGCATAAGTTGTGCGATCAGACTGATTAGGCCAGTAAAGTACCATGGCCTCAGAATACAAACATACTCTTGTTCTCCTATGTTTTTGTGCCTGGGGCACCTCACTGTTTTGTGTCGGGCGAATCTCATATTTCTATTCCATCCCTTCTCTTTCCTACGCTAAGTCTTACTACTTTTCTTATCAGATAGTTTCTGATGATTATAGCTACTTGCGGTAGTATCTTACCAACAGGTGCGTTAAAATACCACCGCCATCTAAATATCAGTGTCCCTAATGGGTAAGGTCTACTTACCCCATAGATCCCTGGTGTGAGTGCTTTATGCAAAAACAGAGTACAAGATTCTACGCGTAGGTTAGAATCAAATTAAATTTACAGACAAAAGAGCCATGTTAAATGTGAAACAAATGCTTCTGCGGTCACATTTGGGAGCTTAATTTAATAATAAAAGTATAATATATAAAAAAATAAACCCGCGAGCATAAAACACAGTATACAAAACATCTAAACAATTTCCAGAGTTTATTAATTATGAACTCTAGCTGTGAAATGCTTTATACTCTACATTATCATATTTTTTGGCAAGATGTTTAGAATTCGCATTCAAATAAAGAAATCCATCGATCAATTTATTAGTAGAACAATATTTCCAGATTTAAATTCAGATACCGATAAAATATCTACTAACAACTTGGAGCATAACAAATAAACGATTGTCAAGTCCGAATTAAATAAATATATACAGTAAAACTATATATCTATAATATATAATCCCACAATAATATAGAACCTACCTGGAAATACGAGAAATAATATATATCACAAAAGCATAGAAAAACATATTAAAAATAATTATCTTTCTACAAGTCGATAAAGATGGAGCAACTACATACATATATGACGGTATGTGCACGCTCACTCATCTATTACTATTGTAAAATTATAATTACCTACAAATATTGTCAGTATATTATAATCTTAACGTAGTACTTAAATGTCTAGACAAACCTGTATTAGTTTTTAAGATGCTTTTATTTATAATGAATGTTTTTTTATAAATAAAAGAAAAGAATTTCTCGATTTATAGGATTAGATTCCAAGCATAGGTTTGTGCAAGAGATGGTTTGTGACGTCAGTCGAATGACAAAATCGAAACCACGATCTTATGTGTGATAATCCGTATCCTGAATGAGCTCCTGACTCTTAGAAATTTATTTTTTATAGTGAGTAACGTATTACTTTAAAATAACAATCACGCCCGTAATCTAAAGGGATAGGCTGAGATTACGGATTTCTACGTGGGGCGATTCTAGCACACCTGTCTCGCTTTTTCGGTCACATACATTTACGTTGGTTTCGGGTACTCCTCTTTGTATATTGCCTTTCTTTAAGATTTCATTGATTTGATCGATATAAGTTTTTTCTCAGTTGTCCCGAACTTAAGACTAAAGTTTTATTGAAAATTATATTAAAACTGAATATAATACAATAAAAAGTTATAACAAAAAAAATTGAGATTAAATTATCCTTAAATTAATAATCCTTAAAGATTTTTTTTAATAAGGCTCTCTGTTCACGGTACAGAGATGATTCGTTACGAACCCACTAATTTAACGTCTGCTGACGAGCGCTCTTATAAATACAGACTAAAACATTGTATTAAAAATATACGAGAAGATAGATTAAAAAGATGAACGTGAAAAATATTTTTAAGTGAAGCTCCAGCTTCAGTATTATTATTAAAATATACATTTCATACTAGAAACTGCCATAGAATTAAAAAAAATCGTTGCCTTCTACATAAAATTGCAAAACTTCACTTATCGCCCGACTGGGTAATGTATTTCGAGGGGATATATTTTTGTTTGTCCGTTACATTGTAACCTCCTAGAGCGTAAACAGTTGACTGATTTTGACAAACGTGGTATCTTTTCGTTTCATATTTTTCCCCGAAGTGTTATAAGGAATATAGGAATAAATTAATATTAAAGCTCTCTCTCTTCTCTGTCGTTGCAGTCTTGACAGACCGGTCATGGTCATCAAGTAGCTTTAGTGACCCTTTTAGTAGCCTTTAGTGAGTGATTAGTTTCACTACTGGTCATACTGGTCTTCGTGGAGGACCACGGAGTCAACCAGGGAGCACCCTGCTAGACAACGGAAGAGGCTCTAGCGACCGAACAGTGGCGGGATAACCACAAGCCCGGGAAACAGGCTGGAGGAGGCTACAGCAATCCTTGGGGATTAATTGGCTCTAAAAGTGTTGGTGCAGAAGGCAAGAGGAAACCACTGAAACTTTTTCACATACACGAAAAGTAATCTTAAAGCTAGAACAAGCTTAAACTACATCATTTTAGGAGGATTTTGAGGATCAGTTTTGAAATCAGGGTCAACAATTTATAAATTATTATAAATCACAAATAATTTTTGGGGAAATAAATAACGTATTATTAGATGATTGGTTGTCAACACCGCTCTGTAAATATGGTCGTCTTGACTTAAAGTCGTCGGTAAAATATTCCGATGGGATAATATCAGACAATAAGGTTTGTACGATCGCAAAACAAAAATATAAGTAACTACGTCAGAAATTGTCAGTCACAATAAAACGAAGCAGTTCCGCGTATAATCCGGTGTACGGGAATAATTTAAAGTGGAACAAAGACAGAGAGGACAAAAACAAAGCGTACTTGGTTCTCATTAAAATCGGCAGCAGCTGCGGCAACGGCCGCTGCACGCTCAACATAGATTCCTTTGTTACTACGAACGGATTTATGAATTTAATTTTCACTCACAATAACTTCGTCTTCAGCTTGTTAGTCGTATTAATAAGAATATACAAACTCCTACATCTTTCCTTTTAATTACTATTGGGCTTGAACAAAATTATCTGCTATTTGTTTTTTAACAGGGGTTTAAGTAATATAATTTCATTGATTTAATGTTTATTTATTTATTTATTGAATTATTTCTTATTTATTTATGTTAGTTATACATTAATTTGTAATGTTTTCTTCTCATTATTATTTATTCAGTATTTTTAGAACAGTATTGATTTTCCAACCCAAATTTGAAAATGAAACAATTGACTATCATTGTTTAAAATACTAGTAACAAAAAAGAGAACATTTACCTTTTTGGCTTAATTTAGCTTATATATTGAATGTATGATTAAAATGCTACGAATTTTTAAACATATTTTGTCATAACCAAGTTTTGATTAAAATTGATAGTCGATCCTTATTTTTGCAGCGTTTCTGCAAATAAAAATGTTGTTACTTCACACAAATTTCAACTTTATTTATGTTTACGTACGTTTTGATTTCATTTAATTACATCAATGAGCCTGTATTAAAGTTGAAGCTCTTTACCATTGCACTGCAGTAGGTTTACATTTTCAATTCTCAAACAACTGGCGACGTTCCAAAACGCCCGACTAGGACTTGCTAATGAATAAATTGACCAATTATGTCGCCGAACGAGTTAGTTTAACTACCACCTTGCTTCTGGTAGCCTCGTTCTTGTATGCAGTTCCCGCAATCCGAGTTGACCTAGGTTGAAGTTGATTCTCCAAGAGTTTTTTTCAGTTATTTTATCAAATAAAATTATACAATAACACGTCGTCGTCGGTGGAGAATCAAATAACTGAATATTTTAGTTTTCCCTTTCACTGAATTTTCACTAAACAACAACTTAAGCGATCTTAATGATTTGTAAGTATACAGGTTTTTGTGAATTGATTCGTAAGAAAGAAAAAAACTTCCTCCAGTGCAAGGCCTTCCCAGCAAAGATCGTTTCCTGGTTGTCTTCATCCAATTGGCTCCCATAATCGTGATCAGATCATCCATCTCTCTAGTGGGAGGCTACTCACGTGTCGTCATCTTGTACGTGGCCTAAAACAACGACCTGACTTTTCCATAAAAACACTAAAAATAGATTATAATTACTACAAAATTTATTATCTAGAGTTACCTAGAGATTATCTTTAATGTAAATTTTACTCAACATTTATTTTCACCAAACTTTGTCTCGTCTGGAGGGTTTTAGCTGTGGGTAACTTTAGTAATAATCTTTTTCGAGATGATAAAATAAAACTCGCCTCAAAGTTAGACGGAGATTCTCCTCCGAACGAGTCTACAATTTTGAATAAATACTAGTTCGGACTAAATGACTAATATTTATACTTTAAAAAGATTTGAAGAAATAAAACAACACAAACGTGAAAGTTTGTAATTATTTCACACTATTAAATCTAAAATATTGCGTAAATCGAAACGTAGCAAAAATCTCACGGATACCTTAGAATTGTTATGGTCTTAAAATTATAAGAGGAAAGTGTATTTGGCAAAATTGTTTCTCCAGAGTTCCAAGACTCTCGTTTTGTCTCCAAAGAATGCAAGGGAGTAAGATAATCAAACCCAGGACTCACAACAAAATAGCTTATATTATCTAGACAACTGAGCATGTCACTCTCTTTACCCAATTAAGAAAAATAGACTACGGTATTATTTCAGCCAGAACACGGCAAGGATTTAAGGCGTAGAAATAAGTAATGGAATTCTAGACTGCGTAAGTAATGTGTTAGGTATGATATTAAGAACAATAATTATTTTTAATTTTCATTCGACAAGTGAACATTTAAAGTTAATATAAATTAACTTATCTCGATTAACAGTTAAGCTCAAAGGCTTCATATTCATATTTAATGTACCAGTATAACATAAAGGGTGAATTCATTTTATATTCAAGAGCTCACGAACGAACCGACGGAAAATACCGTCTGTATTGCAAGTAAATGTAAATCAGGGAAACAAAATTGACTGATGTAACTTTTTCTAGCTGAATCTTTTAGGTCTTTGTTGAGATGTAATTTATTCAATAATATTGGAATATACAATGAGGAAAATATTGTATATAAATAAAGAGATATTACTGAAGAACGGTGTTCAGCAATTGCGGCATATGTCATGATCACTAAGTGATCTGATTTAAGATGAAATAAAACTGTAAAATTAAATTGTAATATAATATTTAAAATGTATGGTTTAAATCAGCGGCCCCCCATCTATGTCGAGAGGTATTCACTATGTATTCACATCGCAACGAACAATTCTAGCTACACTACAAATGAAATGAGAAATATTCATTTATTTATTTATTAAATATCATAACCAAGATTTTATTTTAATTTTTGAATGTAAAAAACTAGGGTTTTAAAAGAGTTATCTATTTTAGACAACTACTAGTTTACGAAGTCAGAAGATGTTATCCGCTTTTTAAAAAACAAGCTTAACTTTACCTAAATCTTGGCCATCATGTGCCAAGTTAAATCATTTGAAAATTTGCGACGGCTGAAAGTTTCAAAGATTTGAATTTAAAATTCCGTTTCGGAACGATGTAACTCCATAACCAAGTTTAAAGTTGCTCTGTACAAATTTATTTATCTAACTCGTTACAAATTCAATTCTTAACAGGAATTAAGAGAAGAGTGAATAGGCTGTTACTAAACTAGTGCGTAACATCCTTCGACCACATCACCACTTAACGGGGTAACGGGTACTTTGTACATCATAAAAAAATAATCTGAAGTTCGAAAACCGAAATCTAAAAACATATTTTTCATCTCGAAATATTACATTACACACTTATTTTGGAGATAGTGCTAAATGAAAAACGGAACGGTTGGCGTGGTTGGTAAGATGCTTGCCTTTCACGCCGCAGGTCGTGGGTTCGATTCCCATCCAAGGCAAACATTTGTGTGCATGAACATGTCTGCTTGTCTTGTGTCTGGATATACAGACCACTGGAGGACGGGCATCAGCGACCTTTTCGTAGTACGGTGCAACATATTTCGATCGCCAACCCGCCTGCCAAGCGTGGCGGTTATGGCATATTTCCCCCCAATGATGGTGGACGATGTAGGCTGAGATGGCTAAATGAAAACCAACAAAAAAGCATCTATACAACTTATGGTGTTTCGATGCTCGAAAAGTTGACTCAGTTAATGCCACTAGCTTATAAATCAATAAAACACGCTAATAATTATAATTCGTGAGTACTTATTGAAAATTAAGTTATAAATAAATAGAAATAAATAATGCTGAAAGGTATGTTCCGATGTTCGACCATGTTGAAAGGATGAATGAAGAGAGAGTGACAAGACAAATCGATGTTGCAAAATAGAGTGGCAGTGTTGGTAGGGACCGACCCAAAAAACTTATATCGATCAAATTAATGACATCCTAAAGAAAGTCGATATAAGGACGTAAGGATCCCTAACCGACGAGCAAGTGTGTGTATGGATGTAGAAGAAGCTAAAAAGGTGTGCCAGGATCGCGCCAAGTGGAAATTCGAAATCTCTGCCTACCACTCTATGTTCCAAGCGTGAGTGTTATGTTATTAGTGATATTAGAATAATCACCCTCTTTCCTAATTATTTCTGTACAGAGGACCTTTTATAATCATTCCTAGACAACCTGGTAGTCACGTTGGAGTTAACATTTTAAATATTGTGCTTAAGACGCCAAGATAATGGAAACTTGATGGATCAAGTCTACCGGGATCCATATCACCACCCTTCAAATTGGTAATTGACAAGTAATCCTAAAAAGTAAAATGAGTTTTTTTAGGAAAGCGAATGTAAACGAAATTATTTTCTCTTCAAAAAACGTTTGCCTAATGTTGCGAGTTAATGTATTCGATATTCGTATTCCATAATAACACTAAAGGCTTCTGTTTTACAGACGGAATTTGATTAAACATGAGCGATGGTAGGAATCAATCTTAGTTCCATAACTTTAGACTGATCAATCAACATTTTTCTTAAAAACTCCGAGTGAGTGTTCGAAAATCTATATACATATTTATTACAAATTTTCATAAAAGTATACTTACAAGTTTCCTTATAAAATCTAAGCAGAACACAGATGATAATCATGATCTCTGCGACGAAAGCCAAGCTTTCGTTCATCATTGATCATTAGCCAAAAGACGTCGAATGCTGTTTGCCCCTTAATGCCCTCGTCAAGACTCTCAAAACCTTGACTAATGATCGTTTTGTGGCTTCATTATCTTTTGGCCCCATCGAACATCCGTTCTATAAGCAAAGTATATCACCTATTGCTACCTAAGTTTAGCTATCGAACAACTTCGGTTACATTCCTACGAACCGTTACAGTATTTCCGTCATGCTTTTACGAATAATGAGTGAATTTGTTCTTAAAAATGTTCTATCTTATCTAAAGGCATTCCAATTTCCGTTCCTTACTTGACATCGCTCAAGTCACTCTAACTTGATCCGTTGTTCTCCATTCTCATCGAACTTGCTGACTCGAGGAAAAGTTCTGCAAGTTTATTAAGTTTCGTTTTGTTAGAACTTGCAAGGGAATTCTGTAACCACTTCCTATTATAAGATTATATGATAATTGTGTTAATACTTTATGATATTAAATAAGGTTTCCCCAAATTAAATGTTTCATTAGCAGTAGAAGAGCCTAGCCTTTATAGATATTGTAACGCCTTAAAGACAAAGCCCTTAAAGCCATTTAAGATTAAACTGAGAGGTTTTTTGATACTATTTTTCAAAGGTCGTCTAAACATTCATTGTAGTGTATTTAAAAACTTTATTGCACACATGTACAAATAACGGACTTAATGCCTATAGGCATTCTCTACCAGTCGACCGTTCGATAGTTTACGACGAGTCGTTAATGCGTAACGGAAGAAAAGGCAAAGACGTGCACTAAATGAAGAGGAGAAATAATAGAAAAAAAAATCATCAAATACATGTATTCATTTATACAAATAGAATTGTAAATACCAATTAATTTTTAAAATTTAATTAGCAATAGTTAAATTTTAAGTCGTTAAAAGACTGTAAGCAATTACAGTCTTTTGACGACATTTATCTTTTAAAAATCAATACAAACCTATTATGTAAAATTCTATAAGAGGAATCAACTCCAAAATATTTTACAAAGATATCAAATGTTATTCGCTTTATTTAATGAACTCATTTGGTTCATGTGTCGAAACGGATTAAAAGACAATTA
>DWLR01003958.1:0-12736 GCA_018246295.1 Papilio alexanor hazarajatica
TGACATTAAATGGAAAAAATAACGCTATGAAAGTATTAGAAGCAGTGTTTTTATTGTTTACATATTTTATTTTTAAAAAATTATTTTAATTTTTTACCGATAAATAGCAATAAATGTTCACGTATTGTGTCAAAATAATATACAAGTGTAGTCAATGTGAATATAGAATCTTGAAGCGCCGATAGCTTGATGGGTACGAACTACGGACTACCGATCGTGAGGCCGTGGGTTTAAATTTAGTTAGACGATAAAAAAAAAGAGTAGCACGAAATTATAGTGACCCTTTTAGTATCTTAGTTAAACGTAATGGAAATGTAACAGACATTTGAAATTGTAACAATAACAACCTTGTGAATTATCTGCAAGTTTAAGAGGTCCAAAATGTTTTTGTTTCTGTTATTAATAAAAAAAACTCGCGTGTGCAAATGAGGCTTGTTTCTATAGCGCAATTGTATTTTCAGTGACTACGGTACTTATCGTCAGTATCGTTAAGCATATGATTTGTTTGTATTTTGTAGTCAGTGACGTCATCGGTCTCAAGTCTTATGTTATTGTGTTCGTGTAATACTATATCTGTGTTTGCGGCCGAATTTTTTAAGGTTGCAACTGAACAACGGATAAATATATATGTATGTAAATTGTATGAAAAAAATTCAACATTTCTTCGCCGCATTTATTCCAAAAATATCATTCCTGTTTTAACAAAAAAATATTTATTTATTTATTACGTAGTAAATTTATTTTAAAGGTGCTGCTTTTTATCGAATATTCAAAACTGTTTGAATACGACGATGAATGTAATTTATTATTGCAAGAAATAAAGCATTGAATTATTATTATTTTTTTTAATTAAACTGATTATAACTATCTAAAGATGTGGTGTTACTCCTTTGTAATTTACAGCTGTCTGGAAATCTACTACGTAAAAACAAGTATCTTTTCGGAAAATATGATTCTAATATAGATTTTTAAAAAATTTGACAAAATAAAACAAAATTATTGTTATATTTCTTTTTATCGTCTAAAATTACAAATCTTTTTGTTTTTATTTTATAATTTCAATAATTATTATAAACTAGTTCAAAGTGATCTATTCAGCACATTCCATTGCTTATTTCGCTTCTAAAAATATTCAGATTTACATTTTTACAACAACTATAATTAACAAAAAAGAAAGGTAAGATGTTTGCGTCAGGCAACAAATTCTCTTAATACATTATTTACTGTATTTACTAACAAAAAATAATATTTAAAAGGTGTTGGTGCTGAATGTTAACAAACTTATCAAAATAAAAAAAAATGCTGACTACTCTACAGGATGTTTCGAAATATAAATTGTTGAATATAATTTATATTTATGAAACATCTGTATATTTTTTTAACTTATAATTGCACCTACAAGAGTAAACAAATAGAAATAGCAAATAAAAAACTTACACAAACATTCGATTTTTTTTTTAATTAGATCTTGCCTAAATAAGACGAAATGAAACTAAAAATTATAAATTACGCAAAGTGCCGAAAGTTTTAAGAATTCAAACTAAAATCCACACATACAAAAGGTTCATTCATTCTGGAAGAGCATTCGCTATATAATTTCATGGTCAGAATGCACGATGTTAACAAAATGGCGTCGTTGTACAAATTTGAATATTTCTTTTTTTTTATTTTCTTAAAAATCCAGGTAATTTCAAATAGGAAATTCGAACAACGACTCATCTGGAAACAACTACAGAGTAAGAAAAATATATAAAAATTAGATATTTCTTTACAAACACAAACACTGCTTAGTGTTAAGACTACACGAGGAATATAATTATTGCTAGTTCATCACTTCGCTCTCTAAAGTGTCAATGACTTACCTCTAAGTCAGCTGAGCCGCACAATACACAAATCTTTATCGATTCTCACAAAACGTATTGTAATTTGCATGAAATTAATAAAAAAAAAACTGCTTGCTTGCGTTATAACAAATGTATTTACAAATACCTACAATTGTGTTGTTTAATTTCTTATTGAGAATCGATAAACATTATATTGAGTATCGTAGTGGGCATTGTAAATAATAAGGCAACGATTGGTGGATAGATCTATGAAACGAGCATCGACACGCTAGCACAGCCCGGCCCTTAGGCCGCAGTCGCATGAAGCAGGGCAACCCCCAGAACTAATAAATTGCCTGCGGCTTCATACGTTTCCAGTTTGCACACAACAGTCTTTCAAACTCTAAGCGTTAAAGTAATTTGTAATATAAATATATTCAAAAGTGTAGTATTCTAAGATTCAAACATTCAAAACAAAAAGAATAAAATATATAACACATTTTACTGTTACTATAACAGTAAATAAAAATGTTGTTTGATATATCGTTCTGTTGCTGTTATTTTACAATTAATACAATCATTCCTGTCTATTCTACTTGGTTCATCAACTTGGTTATTCCCGGCATTACCGTAAGTTAAAGAATACCTAGGACGTTAGATATTCAAAACTCCTCTATTAGTTTTATTAATTAGTTTGCTTCCATCATAAAAGGAAGCTGCGTGTAAAATTATTGGTGGACTTCCGTCGCGTTTAAAAAAAACTACATCAAGCAAGCAACTTTAAACAATTGATCATTTAAAACTAAGTATTTTATAGAAAAAAATACCTTATAGTAGTTCTAAATGCGACTGCGGCTGAGATTAAACCAACGCGGCGAACTAGACAGACAATAGAATCTAATTTAACACACTTTGGTCGACAGGTAACTAACGGATATAAGATAGTGTTGGAGGCTAAGGGCTTGCTCTGCTAACACAACGTGCAAACTGCATTTTATAAATAAAACAACTATAACCTAACAATGTCAGATGGCGGCTTTGACAAACCATACCATACCACAATATAATTATAAACCAAAAATATATTGCCAATGTAAAAAAATATATAAAGTTGGCAACAAGTGACAAAAATCAGTTAGAATTAATAAAAACGTATTCCAAATATTTCAGAATGACATTTTAATGTATTTCTATTCAACAAGTGATTGCTTTTCTTTTAAATAAATTTTCTTTTAAGAATGTTTTACTTTATTTGAATCTTTTTTGATTATATCCTACTTTCTAAAATTTTTAATTATGCTAAAATTTATACATCTTTGCACTCTATATATTCTTAAAAACTGTTCCCAAAGTCTTCGCTATATATATCAACATATATGAAGAAAGTTTTCTTTTATCTTTTTGGACAGATTATAAAAATATTTTATTTCATAAGGATCAAGCATGATTTGTCAAAGTGCCAGTCACATTTCTGTTATAATTTTATATCAAATATATAGTTTTACATTATTTATTGTACTTTCTTTTAAATCGAATATTTTGCCGGACAGTGGATTTTTAGAAATTAAAATTAATGAGAATTTTTATTCTATGTTATAATATGGTGTGTGATATTAATGTGTGCAGCATTAACATGAAACCATAGAAATTAAAAAAACAATATTATTTTTAATATGGAATGGAATTTTCTTACTTATCCACACATTAGTTTAAGTAATGTAATCGACTATCTGTACCTACAGTGTGTAAATATAAAAAATGGGGTTATCAAATGTCAAAAAAGTGTTACCATTAATGATTTTTTATCTTACCTACTTCCAATGTGTAGACAGCATGGTGTTTTTTTTTTCAAACTTAAAATTCCTTGTAATAATAAAATAAACGTGTGAGGGTTGTTAAATTAGTGGTATGTTACAATGGTGTTTTCCATTACAATCACTAAAGTCTTTAGGGCACTTGCGCACTGAGTTGGTGTTAGCCTTCCCGTTTGATGGTGGGCATCTGCGGAGGCGGCTCAGCGAGTCCTTTCACCTGGAAATCAGGGGAAAATATTTAAATGAAATAACACAACAATAAAATAGAACTGAAAATTTGTAAAAATAATTATGTGCAATCTAAAATAATAATGTGTGGAATCTAAATTATATGGATATGTCACTGACCAATTGTAAACTTTATTTGTTTACAATTGTACTAGTCATATTATAAACTAACAGCAAATTGTAAAAATAACATATCATTGGCAATCTGCTGTATCATGTCAGTGACTTGTTCAGTTTACAAGTTTCTATCAGTTTATAATATGACAAGTGGAAATAAAAACTGAGCTCACAATCAGTCGCTGATATTAGTATGTATTCTGTATAGAAAAATAGCAACAGACAATTATTACAACTAAATATTTGAAAATAACCTTAAGTCTTGCGGCAGTCTTCAGGAAGGCCGGCAACTGTTCTTGCGACACATTAACTTCTCCTGCGTACATAAACTCCAGTATTGCTTGCAAATGTAGGTACGATACATCCTTTAATATTATTATAGGATGTTTTGATGGATTTTCCTGAAAACAAATATAAACAGTTTATAAATATACAAGAATCTTTTATATTATAAACATTGATATAATAAGAAGTCGTAATAGAAAGTCGATTTGATTTGTGGATTAGGCAGGATGAATATTCCTTGCATTATAGTCAATAAATTAACCAAACACAACAATATTGTTGCACAAGACAATGATATGACAACATCCTGTCCCTGTTTACATTTCATTGTTTATTGTTTCCCTAAATAATATGTCAGCTTAGTTATACTAGTTGGTCTTTTAGTTTCAAACTAGGGTAGTTAGAGATAAGTACCCACTACCCACTATCTTCAGGTCCTATATGCACAACATTCTTGTTTGATGTTTCAGCCAATAGTCATCCAAAACTTTCACCAGATCTTTGGTTATTGTTTTGCTACAAGGACTAATGCAGTAATGTGTCTGGCCCATTTCCAAATATAACCCCTTATTATAGCAACATAAGACATCTTAAGGTCACCCAAAAAGGCAATGGAGAGGACAATTCTTAGTTTCTCTGTGAATCAGAAATAATTTGATCCATAGAGAATTGGTAAATTTAAGGTACTGAGTATAACTAACAAATCCACTACAAGTCAAATCTACACTGAACCTGTTGCCTTGAGCTGTGTACAAATTTTATTTACTAATTTTTGTATGTAACAATTATTCAAATCATAGGTCATCATATCTATAATTACACCGGAAACTATAATAGTATAAAAAACTTGTCAATAAGAATATAAGACTGATTGACTTTATAGTCTTGTCTTGGAGAAGAGAGGATGTTTTACATTTTTTTCTTATACACCAAAAGGAGTGCTGCAAACGACTTGTGCCTGTCACTAATTTTAACTGCCGTGTACCATAAAGAGATTCAAATTAAATATACACCGTTATGATGGCAGGTATTCCATCACCATGTCTTGCTATATGATACCATTTTCTGTACATGTAGAATGTTCAACTTGTGGAATGATGTATTTTTCTTGTGACTTCATGGTTGGTGATGATCAGTATAGATTAATCCACTTGTTTGCTCCTTTGTAGTTTTAAAACATATTGTAACAAAAAAACTCACCTCTAGCAAGCTTTTGAAATATGGACTACAGGCAGATAGTACCATCTTATGAGCCTTACATGTCTGTCCTTCACATGCTAATGTTACCTGAAATATTTTCATATAAATATTATAACTGGCCATTAAACATTATTTTATAGCATATTACAGTAAATATATGCAATCTTACACATTTATATGATATTTTTGGTTTAATAGAGACAAATATAATGGATTAAACTATAATATTATGTTTTTAACTATAAATTTTTAATGCAGTAAATTTGTTTTTGTACAGTTGCAAAATAATAGTTTTTGTAATGCATGTTTTTACATAAATAGGCATAAGTTGGTGCTCTGTATTAAATATTAATATCAGCCATCAGTTACGACGAAAGATTTTAGTTAACATGGACTTTTGACTAGGTTATGATCCTTATATACCTATAAAAATAATAATAACACTTGAAGTTATATTCTTACATCTGTAAAGCTTTTTTCATCCCTTAAGTGCCTGAATGAAGTCACCATGTTCGTCTGAAAGTCATTCCATTTCAGGAAGAACTGCTGGTCGCCCATATTGGATATTTCCTTCTCCTGTAAGTATGTTTACACTTGAAAATGATGGGTTTGTAAACAAAACATGGTTAGAAATGGTTTTCAGATTTAAATAAATGCAGGTGAAGTACTCAATAGTCAAAATAACATCACATAATAATTGCATGGAAATAGTGCATTATAGTTAAGAACATACGTCACTATGTGGAATGCATTGCATAGAAAACAAGCTTACCTAGACAATTCCTGACAAAATATGTATTTGTATCTTACAAATTATATTTAGTAATACTAATTACAAGTCATTCAAGGGCACTAAAGCAATATAACACCGTTCTCACTCCAAAAATTAACCAATTGAATTTGAAAATAAAGACGCCGTCTCGCATAAATTAATGCCTTCTTTCTATTTCTTCAAATTCCTTCATTCACCTAGTTTGGGTTGCCATTTTACAAATGAAGTATTCCATATTTTCATTTTTCGTTCGACTTGAATGTAATTCATTTTTTTAGGTTTTGTTATAATTTAAAATTTAAAAAAATATATTTAAAGGAAGTTTCATCGAATTTAGCCAAAATTGAATAGGTAAAGATCAAATAAAATGCATCATATTATCATCTCCCTGCCCTTTTGCCCACTTGCCTAAGGTCAGCATAGTACGTACTACTCTTCCATGTGTCCTGGATGCCACTGTAGTCCATTTTATTGGTTTTGGCTATAGTTTAACGGTCAGCCGCCTGCCTGACACCAGCCCTTTTTGCCAATAAAATGCATCATATCAATAATTAGAAATAATTGTATATTAGTAAGCCAGAATACAGATGTACTGTGTTGACTACTTCATTTAAAAAGTTAATTGAACTAACTTATTTTTACATTTGTTTAAGCAAATAAGAGTGGTAAATTTTTAAACTCAGCATCCCTGTTTGCGTATTGGTTTGTCAAACATTTGGTAAAAGTAAATTGAATTGAAGTGCGTTCAAAATAATGTCTATTTAGAAAAAACTTCAATTGTGGTAATTTTGCATAAAAAATTAAATATGTTTAGTAGTATAAATATAAAAAATATACAGAGAAACAAATAAATTTATTTTTTTATCTTTTATGGCATTCTGCCTTAATAAAAGTAAAAGTTACGCCATCTATTAAACCTTTAGAAGATTATCAGGTGGAACTAAAGCTAAAAGTTATCTGTATTAAATGCCTCGGAAGAGTCATCTAGCGCGGAGTAGGATTACTATAATTGATAAAACTTTGATATCTTTGAATGCCTTTTAGATCATGTAATTATCTTGAATCAATAAAACAATTTCTTTAAAATTGCTTGTAAAGGTTATTGTTTTGTGGCGGTAAGCTCACACGCTGTCACATTTAGTCGCTTAGATGCGGTGTGTTTTTTATTTTTGTAGATTTCTAAGTGAAAATTCACAATGTTAAATTCAAAATGTTAAAAAAATTGCGTAACCAAGGAAGCAATAGTGTTAAATCCATCTCTTTTAAATGGTGTTGTCTTAATACCCATTTATTACTGGATTAATTGATTTCAATTCGTATAAAATGCATACAGATTCTTGTCAGTATGTTCTTTTTAAGATGCTTTGAGTTAAAAGGCCGAAATTAAAGCAAATAATTCTTTATTTAATACATCATATATTTCACAAAAAAAACGTTTTTAAAACGACACTCTTATTGCAAAAAGAAAGAGAGGCAAAAAGTGAATATCTTAAGATAATAGAATAATTACCACACATACAATTACATTGGTAATATTTAACAATATTTAGGATATAGTATTTATTAAATAACAGCATTTTTTTAAACACACGACACTACATTTGAAAGGCCAAGCGGTGTTGCCAGAATATACTTAATTTAACCCTTAATTTTAAAGAACATTAAACCACTTTAAGTACACGATTTTAAAACGTAAATCTTATCCTCGACATTCGTAACATATCTTAAATGCTAACATCGAAGTACAACTTATTACTGGCCCTATAAACAAGAAAATGAACTTAGTTTGATAAAAATAAATCAAATAAAATTGCAATTTTTAATAATTTACAAAGCTTTTTAATTATAATTGACATGATGCAGGGTTTCCATTTAAATAATACAATGTTATATATTAACGCTACTAAATAATTATACCTAATTTAAAACAATACTATTTGCATAATTCAGTTAAACATTTCTCTTTAATAAATTACAATATTGCTTTAAGAACACTTCCATCAGAAGTAATTAAGCTATTTTAACAGTTATTATGAAACAGAAAATAATATAGGACCAATCTTAAAATTCTAAGAGACATCATTCTTTTTAAATCTATTTTATTTTTATCAGAAGATATTTGGTATATTTAGCGATAAATTTATACAAAGCAAATTTCAACTTAGGTATATTCTAGCGTATGATTCTTCGTCGATCCATTTAAGGAGACTGAATTGTAACTATCATAATAAAACTATGAAGAGTTTAAAACTCGTCTCTTAACTATTGCTGCACCGAAAACTTAAAAATAGAACCATTTTTTCCAACGGTATATTCCTTAAAAATAAGTTTAAATATTCTAAGCGACATTTTAATAATATTTTTCAGTAAAAATACTCGGTAAACTAAATTCACCCAAAGCCTTTGGTACAAATAAAAAAAAAATATATTTTAATTAGCGAATTATATTTACAAGAGATCCTAACTTTTCCTTAAAGGCAACTTTTTAGTATAATAAAGTCTTTACATGTAAAAGAAATGCCATGAATTTGAGCAAATAAAATTTAACATTAGAATAAATTTTTACGAATTGTAATTTAAAGTATTGAAGGATAAAAAGTGGTGAAGTATGATTTGAAAGAAAGAAAACGTAAATAATGCAAGGAGAGTTACATTTAATTTTTAGAAGGATATATATATATATATATAAATTAAAATATGCAGTTGTAGAAATTTCTATATATCTCTAAGTATTTCTGAGAAACTACAATCTATTCATTGGTAGGATAAAATGAGGTTGGTAATAACTACTTTAGACTTAATTCAATATTTGAATGCAATAATTACTATTGATATTTTGGTATCTCTAAGCTTAGGATCATTATTAAAAGTTAAAGAGATTGACTAGAAAAATTTGGATTCAATTGCGAAAGGTTTTTGTGTCTGAAATACACCATTAAAAATATAGATAATATTGAAAAATGCGACGAGAGACAATGGATAGGTTGTTCAAAGATTATAAAATGGAACACGACTAGATGGAAATGCAAATGTGAATATTTTTTAAGCTATTTTCCCACAGTCAATTAAAATATCTCGCTAAATACTTATGCGTTAATATTATTACACTAAAATCCTAACCTAAACACATTCTAATAAATTCACATCAATACACGACAGTAAGAATATGTAACAATGTACTTTTAAAATAAAAACTGGCACTAAATTAATTTTTCGTTGTAGTCACCCACATATTTAATAATGTACAATCATTTTAAGGCAGAAAAGGACGGTTACTATTAAATAAAGGCAGCTAAAGCCCTTAGAGATGTTCTTTGATCATCGATATTTTATTTTTACATCCTTATTAAGCATCCTTAAGCAAGAATAGAAATAGTAAATTTTATTTAAATATTTGTAGCATTAAGTAAAATAAATATAGATAAAAACAACGATTCTTGTGAAACATCAGCAATCCCTAGTAACCCGCGCAAACCTAATAAATCTATTCGTTGATAGATGGCGCCGGAAGCGTTTGACTGTCCGTCTTCGTTGTTTGGTTTATTGGTACTTTTAGTCCCCGCGGGGCCAGGATGAGCCTGGCGGGCGTCACGAGGACTAAGGCGTACTCTCATTTGTTGACGCCGAGGAACTTGGCCGCTTCGTCCGCGGAGGACAGCAGTTTGTTGATGATGGTCTTGTCCTGTATGCCGAGCAGTTTGCCGATGAGGTCTCCACCGGTCTCGGGGTCGTTCTCGGCGTCGGAGGAGTACTTGCGTGACGTCATCTGCAGCTTGAGTTTCTTGTCGTAGGGAGCTGAGGGCGGGGAGTTATTGTTATTGACGTTGATTGGCACCTCGCCACCCGAACCTTCGTCGTCTTGGTACCGATATCTAGAAACAACAGTGAAAAGATTAAATAATGAAAACTTTAATTATATTACACCCTCGTGGTTTCCAAGTTTACGTTCGGTTCGTGGATTCATTCTGTCATGTCTTATATACAGAAAAAGTCAAGCATCCCAAATTAAATTACCACGAAAAGAAAACACAGGACTACATTAAAGAGCGAGGGAATTAAGAGCTCTGCGATTTGGTGCATTATGTCCGGTGATATTATAAATGGCTACTAAAGGTCAAGACACAGGGTCTATCAGTCACGAAAAAAGGCGCCGTAACGAGGTTGGAATTGAGCAAATATAGTAACAATTTTTATGAAATAAAATTTGCAGTGATTAAGATTTTCTAGCTCAAAATATTGAATTTGTTTCGTTAATGTTGCGCATAAATGTGAGCATGCCATCGAGCGCCCGCCGCATGCACGATGCATGTCGCTAGGGCTGTGCACGCTATTTGCAACATGCTAATAAATCATCAGGAAACATGTAGTGACCATACTGCATGTATGAATTTTAATAAAATTCCAAATATATCTGCACAAGTTTGACTTTCGAAGAGTGAAATAATTATCTATTAGGAAAATCGGTTCAATAGTTCCAGACGTTACTCTTAGCTAATAAACAATTTGTTTTTTCTACTAGAACGATCAGACATATAAATACACTCGCGATAAACAATACCCTCCTGTCAGTCGGGCAATAACTTACCCGTTAGTGGCATTGTCGGTTTCCTGCGGGGTGTTGGGCGGCGTTGTCTCCTCGTCGTCGGTGAGTTCCTCGCGGTGTTTCTTGCGGTGGCGCAGCATGCTGTGCTTGAGCGTGAATCGGCGCCGGCAGAGGTCGCACGCGAAGGGGCGCTCGCCGGAGTGCGTGCGCATGTGCCGACGCAGGTCCTCCGCCGACCAGAAGCGACGTATACAGAAAGCGCACACCACCTTCGAGGAAGAAACTATATGTTACACACAAAGTAATTATGTAAACCGTGCTTTGTTTTATGGCCTAGAGGAGAAGACAGACGCACGGGTTTCTGTTTGGCACTATCTTGCCATGTCTCTCTCGCTTCTGCTATATCCGTATTCAACAGATCATTTACTGGTAATCTTTGATATGACCCTTTTAACCCTTTTAACCGATTATCCTATCAACTTGCTCAATACAAAAACATTATAAAGCTTAATAGTAAATGAAAAAGAAATAAGAAAAATTACTTTTAAAAATGCAGATGCGTGCTTAGTTTTATGAATTTGCATGAAATATATACTACTCTCTTGCTTCTTGGGAGTACCCAAGAAACAGGAGAGTAGTATATATTTCAAGAGAGTAGTGTATATTCTTTTTTTTGGGTAGTAACCCAAAAAATAGATATATGTATATGTACGTACGTTAAACCCTTATTTATACATCACGTCAAATACATCAAAACTCACTATTATAACATAAATTTTAAAAATTTGTAATGGCTTTATATAAGGTAATTATTAAAATCAAATTAAATAAATTTTGCTTGTCACACTTTCCTTAAAATTACGTTTAAAAATAAATTATGTACTCTACAAAATAATAAATGAATAAATTCCTTTCCTAATTTCAATTAAAACATTTTCTTATACGTTATATAATCACCCCAAAATCACATGTCCGCATGCGTTTGTGTAAAAACCTTTGAAGTCTTTAAAATCTTACCTTTCTATTGGCGTGATCGGGAAATTTTCCTCTTTCATCGTCATCGGCGCTTTCGCTGCGATCACTCGTTCCGTCCAGCGCCCCCTTGCTGACCAGTTGCTCATACTCCGCCACGTGATTCGCAGCTAAATGCCCCAAAGCGCCGCTCCTATCCCCAAAAGATCCCTCACAAAGATGACACTTAAACACCAGACCGTCTGCTAATTCCTCGTTGCCTTCGGGGTTCGGAGATCCCGGTTGAGAGTCGCTGGTACCGTGGCGTGAGGACATGTGTTTTTTAAGAGTTTCCATCGAAGAAAAGGTACTGGAAGGGCACGAGGCGCATTTGAACGGTCTATCTGGGACAGTTCTATTATCATTTGTCTGTGGAGGGGACACTGAATCTGAGACTGGTTCCGCCAGTATAGCTCTAGCTGAGCCGCCATGTTTCCGCAGCAGATGGCGATCGCAGTTGGATTTCGTGGTGAAGAGGAGAGGGCAATGCGGGCATTTGAAAGGTTTCTGGCCCGTGTGTGTAAGTACGTGACGACGGAGGGAGGAAGACCAGGGGAACTTGCGGTGGCAATAAGGGCATGAGACTCTATTTGGCGCTAAACTGTATGCGGACTTCTTCTTCGGAGGAAGCATTCCAGTGTCTGATTCCGATCTGAAAACAGAAAAATAAATCAGACAAAGCTCTAATATATAAAAGTATCTTCAATGGGATGGTCCTAGATAGACAAAATAAGTTTATCATGTAATTTGCTTCGTTGTTTTATGTAATGTAATGAATATAGAATATATTAATATTTTTTTATAGTTTATTTTGCTAGAGTTACAAGTTAATGAACTAAAAGAAAGATACTCACTTGTTTTCATCGCTTCCAGAATTATTGCCTTCACTAGTTGAAGCGACTAGGCCTTCTTCATCTTCCTCCTCATCACTACGCGTTGGAAC